>JAJIBD010005224.1:0-12500 GCA_021461705.1 Cryptotis parvus | reverse complement strand
GTCATTCTATATCTATCCTTTTCCTTCTGACTGAAATTCACCTGCAAATGGATGGACATGAAGCCTGCCCTTTTGAGCTCTTTCTCCAACACACTCAAATTCAGAAAAGAAGATCTCGTGTTCATCTCCCTGGAGTCTTACACAAGAAGTCAAACTTGACCGAGGATTAGAAAGGAATGCATATCTTTGCAGGAAGAATGAACTACACTGTCCTCCTTGGCATCACCCAGAGATGGTGGCAGCTACTCCGTGTGAAGCATCATGGACAACCTCCATCTCATGAAGCTCCAGGTTCATCAAAAGAAGACCAAGAAGTTCATCAGGCAGCTCCATTTGTCAAAATTAAGCATAACTGGAGGAGATTCAGAGATACTGACAATAGGGACACTGAAGACTCATGGGCCAGATCCTGAAGCCCAATAGTGGTATAGATACAACAAGAAGCAACACACTACCTGTTGGGTGACACACCCTACTGATCTCTAGGCTCCAGTTACATTTAGCTTATGTGAAGAGCTACTCCCCTGCCTTTAGGGAATCTCCAAAGCAGACACACTGGGAGCTTGAGCAGAATTGGATTGATTTCATAATTCTATACAGCATAAATATCCTTATTATAAATCTTGCTTGTTCCAGTTCCTATCCCCACGGTTCCCCCATGAGAGACATACATATAGATAATCCAAGAGTACTTGGCCATGTTGGATCAACCATAATATAATCAATTCTCCTAGTTCAAAGAGACATGCCAGTGCCTCCAGGCAAACTGGCGTGTCTCTGATTCTAAAGGTAATGTCTAAGTGAATTATTATGACAGATTTTTGGACCTTAGTGGGATCTAGACTCTGGAATCACTAGCTATAAGTTCATGGTAAGAAATATTGGGCCAGAGCGATAGCACAGCGGGAGGGTGTTTGCATTGCATGTGGCCGACGTGGGTTCAATCCCTGGCATCCCATAGCACCATCAGGAGTCCCCTAGCACCATCAGGAGTAAATCCTGAGTGCAGAGCCAGGAGTAATCCCTGAGCATGACCAGGTATGACCCAAAAAAAAAAAAAAAAGACACATTAATGTCATTCTCTACAAATTACATTCTGAACTGCTTTTTGGTTCAGAGATGCAGCCCCTCCCCACTCTGCTAGGGAGATAGTATCTCAGGGAGTCAGCTCTGGCATTGTGAAGCTTGAGCCAAAGGCACAACCGAAGATCTGCATTTCAATAGGGTCATTTTCCCAGCTTCCTCTCTAGATAGCCCAGCCCATTATGGGCTGGGCTGGAAAGCCTTGGCGGGCTTCTATCTATAAAATAAGCTAGGAGTAAGGATAAAGGGATTTTTGACCACTTTGGTTCCTCTTTTGCCCTCTGCCTCCTCTCTCCTTCTCTCCATTCTCTTCCCTGTTGGGCCTTAGCACGTGGTAGTGTGTCCAGACTGCTGGGTCCCCAACAATACCAGGAAACGAGTTCCCCTTCTACCTCCGAAGCCAGCGGGGAATAGAGAAAAACTCAGGAATCTGGTGCAGTTTTAAAAAACTCTACTATCACAGGTTCTGATAAAAAAAAAACCCAGACTCTGGGTTCCCAGCTAGGCCCCAGCCACTTGTAGGCCAAGATGGCTGCCACCACGTGTTGAGGCCCAACAGAGAAAGGAGAGGACAGAGAGAAGCAAATGCCAAGGGAAGCCGAAATGGCAAAAGACCCCTTCTTCTTTCTCCTAGCTTCTTTTATAGACAGAAGCCTACCAAAATCTTCCAGCCCAGCCATCGTGGGTTGGGCTATCTAGAGATCAAGCTAGGTAAATGATCCTTTTGAAATGTAGATCTTTAGGTGGGCCTTTGGCTCAAGCTTCACAAAAGCCATAGCTGATTTCCAGAGGCAAAATCTCCCTAGCAGAGAGAGGGGAGGGGGCTGCATGTCTGAACCCAAAAGCAGTTCAGAATGTAATTTGTAGGAAATGGTATTAGTATTTTTTTGCCATGAATATATAGCTAGCATATCCCAGACTCTGGATCCCACTAAGTTCCAAAATCCATCAGAATGATACACTTTGGCATTACCTTTAGAGTCAGAGACACATCAGTTTGCCTGGAGGCACACTGGCATGTCTCTGAACTAGGAGAATTGATTACATTATGGTTGATCCAACGTGACCAAGTTCTCTTGGGATATCTACATGGATATCTACATGGATATCCCATGCAGGGACCCATGGGAACAGAATATTGATCTGGGGCAAACGAGATTCATGATAACAAATATTTATGCCATATAAAATCATGAAATCAGTCCAATTCTGCCCAAACTCCCATTGTGTCTACTCCAGAGATTCTCCAAAGGCAGGGATCAGCTCTCCACATAAGCTAAGTATAGCTGGAGGCAAAGGCTCAGAAGGGCATGTCACCCAACAGTAGTGGCCATCCTGGCCTAGGATTCTAAACCTACACATTTAGGGGCGAAGGCCCAACTAGGAACCTAAAGTCTGGGGTTTTCCTGTTGTTGAATAGTATACCAAAACAAGTGTGAGTAAAGCCTTTTGAAATTTCACTTCTTTCTCACGTCTTTCTCTGTCCACTGGCCACCAATCCCCTGAAGCAAAAGGGAACCCCAGACCCTGCTCCTGGATTTTGTTAGGTAGCCCAGTGCTCTTCGACAACTACCGACTGACTCCAGGAAGTTATTTATCAACAGAGTCAATGAGGTGGAGGTGCTGCTGGTGTGAAACAAATCTTACTGTGCTGAGATTGCCCAAAATGTCCCCTCCAAGAACCAAGTGGTGTAGAAATAAAACCCCACAGTGTCCATCAAAGTTGCCAATTCAATTACCAGGTTGCACAATGAAGAAAATGAATAGGCAGTTTTAGGGCACATTAAATTGTGCTAATAAAACCATAAATATACCACAAAAACAAAAAAATGAATGAACTACTCTCAACCAAGCAACCTGAGCAAGAAAATCGAGCATCATCCAATCCTCATTCATGGTACAGTAGCTGCTGGATTCTTTGCTTGTTCCGGTTGCTGTGTTTTTGCAGTGCTGGCAGCAAACCCTGGTCTCAAACCTGCATGGTACTCACTTCACTTCTGAGCTGCACTGCAGGTCGTAAATTCTTTTCTGGCTCATTCATTCTTCTGTTCCAAATCTCCATCTTTGTCTGAAAATGATTTTGCTTTCTATTTTCTTTTGGGCTTACATTTTAAACCCCAGGTCATATCTCTTCTTTTCCTTAACATGACTAGAAAGAACTGAATTTAGAGACTATAATCACAAAAGAGTTGGGAATTTATGTCCAGGGGGCACAGATAACCTAGGCTTGAGCCAGAGTGCATGGCAGCACTCAATGCACTAGTGCTCCTGCTGCATGGATGCCTGACTGTCCTCGAGGCAGCTGGACCTGCCCCGAACGTGAAACCCAGCATCTTCCAGAAGTTCTCTCTCTCCAGGGTCTTTCTCCTACAGCCCACTGCCTGCTGTACCTCCACCATAACAGCCCTGTGCTACAGTCTGGGAACCTCATTATAAAAAATTAAATAAGTAACAAATGAAATAATTAAATAAATTGGGGCGGAGGGGATAGCCCAGCGGGTAGGGTGTCTGCCTTGCACGCGGCCGGCTTATGCCGGCCCGGGTTCAATCCCCGGCATCCCATATGGTCCTCCAAGCACCGCCAGGAGTAATTCCTGAGTGCAGAGCTAGGAGTAACCCCTGAGCATTGCTGGGTGTGACCCAAAAAGGCAAAAATAAATAAATAAATAAATAAATAAATAAATAAATAAATAAATAAATAAATAACATAAAAGAACAAATAGAAAAATAGGAAACAGGGCTTTGGATGAGGTCTATTCAAGTGCAAATCCCTGAAGCTTGAGCCCCATTAGCTTCATGCCACATCCGCCTCCATGGGCACAGGCTGTCCTTGCCCTCTGTGTCACAGCTCTCCTTCCTCCTGTCATTCTTTCCAATTTAGAGAGCAAAAAAGCTTGCACTGGATTAGACCTTGGAAAGCTCACCCAGCTTTTCCATTATCCTATGCTTGTCCTAAACTATTCTGAGCCAGATCAGGAGTACATTTAATAAATGTTCATTTTATTCTAGCATTAGTGCTTATATACCATGTCCCACTTGTTTCTTTATCTTTGTGTTTCTATCATTATTTAAAAGTAGGTTTCAGGGATGAAGTTTCACGCTTCCGTCTGAATAATTTAACATAACCACCACCAAATTTCTAGTGCTATCCCATAGTCAAAATGATTTCTCTACCCATTCTTCCCAACCCATCCTCATTTTTTCCTTCAGTAGCCACAATAGCCACCAAGCTCCAGGCTCTAGGAGTTAGTTTTGATGAGTTTTGGGGGCCAGTTTCTTTGATTTAGTTATTCAGTATCTGAAGAATTCCATTAGAAATTGTCCTCCACTTCCTTGTTAACATAATTATAAATTCCATTCATAGGCACAATTTTATTATTTTTAATGGCAGATTAGTATTCCATTGGTACCAGAGGTAACTATTAGTTCTGAGTCTTTACCACATTGCAGGAACTATAAGACAATAAAATTCAGCTCTCAACAAATTCATTAAGCATTTTTAGTCATACATGTATATTTATTTTAGGTTTGTGTTTGATTGGGGGTCATACCCAGTGGTACTCAGGGCTTAATTATGGTTCTGTGCTCAGGGATTACATCTGGAAGGACTTGGGAGACCATATAGGTATTAGGGATGGAACTTGGGTTAGTGACATGCAAGGCAAGCACTTAGCCCATGGTACTATTTTTCTAGCCTATTTATATTAGTTTTATACACACCTGTGTGTCTTATTTTATTTATGCTGTGACTTTCCATGCTACAGGATAGGCATTTGAGTTCTTTTCCTACTTCTACATGCACATTTTCTCTTACCCTCCTCTCTAGGCCCTTATCATTCATGGCTTCCACACTGTTTCAACACACTATCGCTAGGTCCCACATGAAACCAAACCTCACCCCCCCATAAACTTCAGCTCAACAATTTATCTCAACTACCAGCCAAGAGGTATGGTCCTGATGTAAATCAGTACATTTCAATCTTTGTAAATGTTTCCCTCAGGCTCAAAATGCAGAACAATATCTGAAGCATCTCCTTATTCCTCATAGTTTATTGCACCCCAGTGGCCAGCACTGCACTGGGGAATCCAAGAGACTATGCATAGAAACCATTCCTGCCATGCCACTATTGCCTCCACCACCTTGGAATAAACAACACCACTGTGGGCTCTACGGATGCTACAGGGAGACTGAATCCTATACCACATGATAAATGGGAAAGGTCTCTCCTATGTCATCTACTTTAGCATTCCATTGTGGGTTCAGCCTGGTCACTGACCACCAAGAAGAAACCTTTTCTGAGCAGCTCTCTTGGTTCTAGCATGTTGCTGCATCTGTGTCTTTTCCTGCTGCACACAACTTATCTGTGGACCACGGGGTTCAAGCAGAGCAGTCAGACCTGCTTCCTGCTTGTTCTGAAGTTCATTCTCTTCCCCGGTTCTTTTATATGAGAATCCAACTTCTTCCCTAGAACCAGGAAACTCTCCTTATAAACCAACCTACTAAGGCTTCCTCTGGATCACTCAAATATCCTGGACCTTTGATAAGAAACTCCTCCTTCATTGGTTGTGCTATACATCTGTTATTTAAGATCTTTTTTATTCCCCACCCCCAGAACCTGCAAGAATTTCTTATTTTCAAAAACAAGTTAATTTCTCTAACTTTGAAGATGCCCTAAAACCACCACACCCTTTCATTTCCATGTTTTCCAGACACCTGCCGCCTCTGACAGCTGGTGGCTAGTCGTCACCACCCATCAAGGCCTCTCTTTCCATCCCATACTGTTCCTGCAGTCTCTCCTGCCTCCCCTCTTTTCCCCTCCTAGATCATCCTTTATTTTTAATTATTCATTCATTTGTTCATTAAATAAATGTTTGTTATAATAAAGATGAATTAGGAGCTCAAGAATGAATAAGAAAAGCATCTACCTCTTCAAGAGCCAAATATTGAGTGGTCAGTTAAGTGATGGTAAGATAGTCAAACAAATCTGTGCACAATATAAAAGAGATAAGTCATAATAAGTTACAATAAGTCATTAGTAGAAGTAATGCCTGAATGTTTCCATTTTGAAGCGGCCATTTTCACTGATTGGGGGGATATATTATTGTCCTTTTGATTTGCATTCACATGATAATCAATGATCAGTGAGCACTTTATCAAATGTCTACTGTCCAGATGTTCATCTTTTTGGGGAAATGTGCATTAGGAAGAGAAATCTAAGCAGAGAGAACAGCGGAGGCAAAAGAATTTATGGAAAGAGGAGGGATGCAGAGAAGAGGAAATTCAGAAATTTGAACAGAAACTTAAACTGGAACTCAGACCAAGGTAAAGACTAGTAGGAGACATGTTTAAGGAATCAAGATATATAAGACTAAATCATAGATATGATTCTTATTTTCTTTTCTTAAAAGCAATGAGAAGATATTTTCATGTTTTGTGCAGGTAGATCAGAATCATTTGAACCCTCTAGACTAAAGAACCACAGTGTTTTAGTAGACCTGGGCTTCTGAGTTCCAATTTGCAACCTTTATAAAGTTGAGCTGCATTCTGCCTCCTGTTTTAACCAAACCCTTTGTACCCAACTCAAGGACTCTTTGTTCCACAAAAGTACCTTGACCTCAGGCTTTCTCTTGCCTTTGCTCTTGGGCATTTGTAGCTTCAGTTATAAAACATCTTACTTTGCAACTATAGTTCCCAACTCAGCGTACTTCAAGTATGTGTGTATACTTGAACTCCATTATTTTGGAAACTTTGGAGCTTTGAAAACTCCCTAGGTGACTCTGATGTGCTGCCAAAGATGAGAAACATTGCTTTAGAAGCATGCTATCTTGTGATTTTATGTAATTGCCTTTTATGTCTAAGCCTTGTTTCCTCAAATAGACTGTAAATTTATTGACTACAGACACTAAAGCTAAATTTTCTCTATCTGTCACATAGTCTTCTCCACCAGGCATAAGTAGGTGCTTGGAGACCACGTACATGATGGATTGATTGATCTAGCGTGATGTTGGATAATAAGTCTAGAAAGGAAGGCAGAAACCTGAGATCTGTCCTTGTCTGTGTAACTAGCAGATCGCTATCCTCTCTGGATTTCTGCTTCTTCATTTGTAAAATGAGGGTGATAATTAGGTTTCTAAACTCTTGGGGTCTGAAAAGAAATAGTAGAAGCTCATGAGTTATTTTTAATATTTCATAAATCCAGAGGCATAATACATTTCATATCAATTTACAGATTATTAACCTATCAAAATATGCATTAATAAAAAACAGGAGAACTAATAGAAGGAATTGAGTTGTGGAAAGTTTTAAATCTACTTAGAAAATTCTAGTATTTCATGAGTCCATTTTCTCAGGGTTTTTTCAGTTTGCTTTTTTTTTTGTTGTTGTTGTTGTTGTTGCTTTTGGGACCACCACGCCCAGTGATGCTCAGGCTTACTCCTGACTCTGCATTCAGGGATCACTCTTGGTGGTGCTCAAGGGATCCTATGGGTGCCAGGGATCAAATTCAGGTTAGTAGTATCGAGACAAGCTCCTTACTCCCTGTACTATCACTCTGGGCCCCATTTGCTCAGTATTATGATTCTAATTTTCTGGACGAGAACACAAAACAAAGAAATAAATTTGAATTCAGACAAATTTAGGTTTAAATTCAACCCCACAGGTGTTACTCTGAACATAAACTGACTCAAAACCTCATCAGGAAAAAAGGGTATATTGATACCAGCTATTCCAAGAGTTATAATAAGGATAAATAAATTGGTACATGGGATGCCTGGTGTATTATCTGTGGCATTACAAGTACTCAGTAAATGGATAAAGAAATTTTGGTACATCTACACAGTGGATTACCATGCAGCTGTTAGACAAAAGGAAGTTATGAAATTTGCCTATAAATGGATGGACATGGAGAGGATCATGTTGAGTGAAATTAGTCAAAAAGGAAAAAGACAGATATAGAATGACTGCATTTATTTGCATGACATAAATATCTACATATGTATAATTATACATATTATGATACCGATATCCAAGGTCAGGCAAAACATGGATCAGGAGGTCTTGTCAAATGTGGAGATTACCACAAACATGTGAGAGCCAGAGGCTAGGTAAGACAGAGAAGGGAACAGTGTGCTAATAATTGTCAAAAGTGCTAATACCAACCTAGAATTGAGCATTGAATACAGGCAAAAAGATACACATGATAACCTCTAAATGTGTGTATTGCAATCCACAATGTGTAAGAGAAGGAAAAGAAAAAGAAGAGAAAGAGAGAAAAGAGATAAAGAACCTGCCATAAAGGCAGGCTAGGGGAGGGGGGGAGGAAATCAGGGATATTGGTGGTGGGAAAATGGGCACTGGTGGAGGGATGGGTGCTGGAACACTGTATGCCCAAAACCCGAACATGAACATCTTTGTAATTGTATATCTCAGGGTGGCAAAATAAAATATTTTTTTTAAAAATCCATCAGTTGTCTATTATTAATAAAATTTCCTGCACTTAAAAAAAATAAAAAAATTAATGAAAACAATAACACAGAAGGCTCAATGAGCAAGAAAAAGCTCAATATATCCTCAGATAATGACTTTAATGACAACATTGTGAGATATACCAATTTTCACAAATTTTGTTTTATTGAAATTTTTTTCATAATTCCATTTACTATTTTGTTCTAACAGGTAATATAAAATAAATTACTTTTATGCCTGCAAAGGGAGACTAGGAGGGTGGATGTGAAACCAGGAACAATGATGGAGTGAAGGTCACACTGGTAGCATAGTTGCTGGAACATTGAATAACTGAAACAACTGTATTATGAACATCTTTGTAAATCATGCTGTTTAAATAAAGTTAGAAAAAAAGAAAGTAAAAAAGTACTCAGTAAATGTTAGTAGGACTCTATCTGCTGAATTAGTGGGCTGTGGCTGCCACCACAGACTAGTTAATTCAAACAACATATGTCTTACCTGTAGTCTAAAAGCTACAAGTCCAAGATTAAAACTTTATCAATACCCTGGCCACATATGTGCTGTAGTGGTCAATGTAACTAGCAGCTAAGGGAGCAGCATGGGGATGGGGATAGGAAATGAGGGTCTTTAGTGGTGGGATCACACTGGTGGCGAGACTGGTGTTGAATGATGAATCTTTCTAACAACTATATTATGAAAAATGTTGTACTTTGTAAAAAAAAAAAAGATTCCAGCAAATGTACTTCCTGTTGCTGGTGAGACCTGTCTTCATAACAAGTAGCCAGCAACCTCTCCTTGAACCCTCATGTGCAGTCCTCTGTGTGTGTCTGTGTGTCAGTGTGTGTGTGTGTGTGTGTACCCATGTGCTTGTGTGTGTGTGAGAGAGAGAGAGAGAGAGAGAGAGAGAGAGAGAATAGGAACAGAGAACACTCTCTGATGTCTGTTTTTATAAGGACACTGATTCTGAAAACCTTAGAACCACATTTAACCTTAATTTCTTCCTTAATGGCCCCATTTCCAAATATGGTCATGCTGGAAGTAAGGAATCCTGTGTGGAGCCTTAACATCTGGGATGTGTAACACTCAGAGCTAATGCCTACAGAAGAGTCAAGAATCATAGGAAATTCTCTTCCAGGGAGCAGTTTTCTGAGACTCAGGTGATTTAACCACAGGTTTGGGGATAGCTATTCCCCTCAAGTACACACAGTAAATAGACTTGATAGTGCATATGCGGGAAAGACTTCATTATGGAAAATTCAACTGGGAGGATTTCCTGGCAACCCCAGGACGGTTCTTGTTCACCTCTGTCACATTGACTTCCCGCAAGGGGCCTGAGTCAGTATTGATCCCCAATCAGATTCCGTGTGTGTCAGAAAACACAAAAATCACAGACACATGGTATCATGCAAATTGTTCTAAAATAAAATCTCAAAGTTCAAGTATAGAGGTTGGGGTTGCTATGATTTACTGCTGCTCAGGGAGTGGGGAAAACTCCCAGCCTCCCTGTGATCGGGCAGCTCAGTGGCAGGGGCCTGAAAGAGCAGGAGAGCAATGAAGGCCAGAGGAGTTGGAGTGGCATACATGCCAGAAGCATTTATTTACATGTATATGAAGGATTTGCTATCAATCCAAAGAAGGACAGACAGTGGCAGCAAGGGATACAGGACAGGGAACACTTGGGCCTTTTGAGAAAGCCAAACCTCCAGAGCGCACTGTTGTGTGATGCCCAGGGTCTGAGGACAGCTGAAGGCTGCGATCCAGTAACACCAGTTCTAGAGTTTTGGAAACAGTAGATTAAACACAGAAATACTGCCCACCTCCAGCTGGTGTCCTCCAGGTGACTTGATCTACCTCCAGACCAACACTATTTTCTATTGTACAGTAAATGCACTGGATGATTATTTTATGAAGCCCTGTGTATTGAGGACACTAGTGACAATGGTGGCTGTGATGGTATAGTACCTACTACAGTGATATCTTAAAACCTGAAAAGAGGGAAAATGTGGTCCCTCCTATTATAAAGATAGTTTCCTGAGGCCAGTCTTCATTATTCTTTTTGCCAACGTGTTGTTAGATTAACCTGTCCAATAATAATTGAATGCCATTATCACAGCACAGGGTTGATATTCATATACATGACACAAACCTTATTTGCCTTTCCAAATCTTATTTTCCCAGTCATTGTGAAGTCTAGGCAATATTACAAGAGAACCGCCAGTCCAGCAATCTACCTTTCTTCAAACCATTAGGGTTTCTATATTACACACTTTTGCTTTGTCCTAACTGTTCTCAAACAGTTCCACCTGGAGTTGGAAGAGCAGGGAGAAAAGAAGGATGAGCTTTCCTCAGAGATTTCCAACAAATATAAGAACTGGTGCAAACCCTGTCCAGGATTTTTCAAGTGTAATGGCCCTTTCTAGTAAAGTGAGGCTTTACTAGAAGGGGCTATGCCTGCTAAGAAGGAAGGGACTATGCCTGCTAGGAAGGAAGACTTCTGAACCTATTCTCAACCTCTGTCCTTATCTAAAATTGAATCCAACTTAAGAATTGTAATGTTCAACAAAGAAAATCAAGGATAAGCATCACAAAGTCTCCCATCAAGAATCCATTTTCGTTGAAAGCGACTAAAATGAAGCTAATATTATTTAATGTTCAGATTTATCTATCTAATGGACCATGCTCTAGGTTAAATGGTGATGGAAGGCACTTGAGATTAAAGAAGGAATTTGACTGGAAGGACTTTCTGCCCATCTCCATGTTTCCACTTTCATTTATACGCCAGCACAGATGTCTACATCCTGTTATTTACTTATTTGTATAGAAGGAAGAGTAGTTCAGCTTCTGTGCTGAGCCTCACTTTACTAGAAAAGCCAATACATTGAAAAATCCTGGACAGGGTTTGCATCAGTTCTTATATTTGTTGAAAATGACTGAGGAAAGCCCATCCTTCTATTCTCCTTCAGCTCTTCCAACTCTATGTGGAATCAGAACAATTAGGCAACTCTTGTTAGGGAGAAACATTTTTTGGAATTTTTTTCCTGAAAACGTATTATTATAATTATTTTAATTTATTGAATTACTGTGAATTACAAAGCTACAAAAGCATTCTTTTTTTTTTTTTTTTTTTTGCTTTTTGGGTCACACCCGGCGACGCTCAGGGGCTACTCCTGGCTCTGTACTCAGGAATTACTCCTGGCGGTGCTCGGGGGACCATATGGGATGCTGGGGATCGAACCGGGCCGGCACGAGCCGGCCGCATGCAAGGCAAATGCTCCTACCCGCGCTGGGCTATCGCTCCAGCCCCAAAAGCATTCATTATTGAGTTTCAGGTATACAATGTTCCAACACTAACCTGCCTCAACTACACTTTTTTACTTTTGTATTAGAACAGCACCCATGCTTGAATGCATTGTTTTCAGAGAATTTATTCATACAGATCTCTGATTTAAGCCCCTTCTTTCTACTCACAGCTAATACTCAGTTGCTAAAGTCTTCACTGACCTGAAAATCAGTAATTAAGGTTTTTATTTATTCTTTTCCATTTTCTCTGTCTACCTTATACAGATCTGTTAATTATGAGAATTTACAGAATTTTTAAAATCTTTCTTATCTGT
This sequence comes from Cryptotis parvus, assembly GCA_021461705.1. Taxonomy (NCBI): domain Eukaryota; kingdom Metazoa; phylum Chordata; class Mammalia; order Eulipotyphla; family Soricidae; genus Cryptotis; species Cryptotis parvus. Next base: position 338 of record JAJIBD010005224.1, on the reverse strand, counting down.
CATTTCCCAAGAAATCCACTTCTAAACCAGTCCAGATAGGTGATAATATCTGCTTTCAGTAAAGCCTTCAACCAACACAATTCCTATCTTGTAGGGGAAACATACCTCAGATAAATAGTTATCTGTGCCAAGAAATCTTTTATATTCCTCTTCTTCTAGTTAACTCTCCTTTCTTCTTTTACTCTGGAGACAGAATAACTGAAATTGTATTGCTCTCTGAAAAAGAACTACATATACTTTTATTTAAAAAATGCATTATCTGGGGCTGGAAGAGAGTCCAGCGGGTAGGGCATTTGCTTTGCATGTGGCTAACATGCGTTCAATTCCCGGCATTTCAT
>JAJIBD010005223.1:0-110507 GCA_021461705.1 Cryptotis parvus | reverse complement strand
AAAGACACCAGCTGACCTGAAATTAAAGGGTATAATACCCTTGCAGAAAATCTCAAGATTGAAAGGTATGAGATCCTCTGTCACTAGTCATGTTCAGAGATATCAATGTTGCTCCTCTGTTCATATCTCATTGCTTCCCATCTCAGGATCAAAGGTCCCAATGAGCCCTGTCCTTGGCTAACCTGTGCTCCCAACCTCATCCAATGTTCTGTCCCCAATCACACCAGTTCCAGGCAAACCAGCTTCACAGGCTCCCGGTATTCTGCCACACAGCTCCTCGCTTCTCTTCCAGTGCTAGGAAAGTCAGTGAAATAATAGTCAAAACTATTTGCAGACTGACTGAAGGACAAATATGTCTGGGAAATCCCTCTAGACCACTGAAGGTGATAGTCGCTAGTCTGTGGAGAGACTTGGCCAGGGAGCTTTTAGCAGTGCTCAAGAATATGTGGAATCCATCCCAGTGATTCTTGGCCAACAAGGTTAGCAGTTGAGTGCAAGAGTCTAAGATTATGAGGCTGTACAGGCCCTGAGGAGCTGAGGATAACCAGGTCTGTATTCCAGAATGCTGAGGATCTCTAGGTCCCATCCAGAGTTACTTAGGGGCCTCCAGAGGTGAACCCAGTGAGCTCAGGGACCGTATGTGCCAGGGATCAGACCCAGGTCAGCTGCATGCAAGGCATATGCTTTAACCCCTGTACTATCTCTTCTGCCCCCAAACATTAGTTTTTTTTGAAGTGCCACTGAAAGCGGAAATGATGTCTCAACGATGTCTCAACACCTGGAGCCCTTGGGAGTCATACAGGACAATAATGTGTGAAGAAGTCATTGGAAGTGTGAGGATGTGTGGCTTTGACTTTTCTCTGTGAACAGGGTGCAGAACAACAGAGATACTTCTTGTTTTGGCTCACCCTCCTTAAAGTGTAACTTAAATGTTATACCCTCTGTGAGGCTATTCTATTCTTCCATTAGGATAAATATGTCAAATCTGCATTAGTACACACATGCAAATGTATGCATGCATGCGCTCACAACACACACACACACACACACTCAATACCACTAAGTGAAAGGTGAGGATATACCTAATACTGAGAGGGGGTGCAAAGTGCCTCCATAGAGGCAGGGATGGGGGGAGAGGGGAGGGAAACCAGGGACATTGGTGATGGGAAATGTGCTCTGGTAGGGGATGGGTGCTGGAACACTGTATGACTGAAACCTAATCATGAACATCATGAGACAGTTTTTAATTGTATATCTCACGGTATATAATAAAATAAATTAAATTAAAAATAAATTAAAAAAAGAATGTACCTCATATTAAATTATGTACAGTAGGCACCTGTTGCAGGACTCCTCTAAGAGTTCCTTTCTCTACCCTGTGGAGGTTTTTCCAGGTGGATCTTGGCTCAAAACATTAGCATATAAAAGACATTGGATGAGGTGCTGGGAGAAATTACCTGAGGGCATTTGACCCTTCAGGAGAAGTTTACATTTGGCTTGCAGCTCCTCCCAGCTCTGCTGGGGAGGCTTTGAATTTTCATCTCTAGATAGCCCAGCCCAGAATGGGCTGGGCTGGGGAGTTCTGGGCGGATTTCTGGCTATAAAATAAGCTGCAAGAAGAAAGAAGCTCTCTTTTTCCCCTTTTGCCATTTTGGCTTCCCTTGGCTTTTTGCTTCTCCGTCCTCTCCATTCTCTGTTGGGCCTCACACATGGTGGCAGCCATCTTGGCCTGCACCTGGCTGGGGCCTAGCTGGGAACGCAGAGTCTGGAGGTTTTCCCTGCTCTTGGATTGCATATTGGAACCTGTAATAGTAAAGCCTTTTAAAACTGCATCCGGATTCCTGAGTTTTCATCCATTCCTCACCGGCTTCCAAGGTAGAAGGGAACTCGCTTCCCGGCACTGTTGGGGACCCGGCAAAGCTCCCGACCAGACACCCCTCTGAATTTACTGAGGGCAAAGAATATGCAATTTTCCCTGGTAACCCTCCATACTCCATAGTAACAGATTAGAGTGTTTAGTAAATCAATTCAAGTCAAAGAATAGATTGAACTCCTGTAATGCAAAAATAAAGCAGAGCACATGGACAATGTTAGCTAATTGGAAAAGATAATCCGAAGAAAGCAGGTGCTCATTAATGGTTTCCAGTGTGAAGAATGTGCTTTCCTGGGTGTGGTGAAGGAAATGTTGAAGAGCTGTTGCAGGACACCTAAAAGCCTAGGCCTCTGCATCTGCCCTGGATTGCCTCCTGCAGGTCACTTCATAGATAGGGGGGATAGGCTGAATGTGGCAGTCTTATCTGACCATGTATTCTGTACTGGCTGGTATAAATATTCTCTCATGCTACCACAATCATCATGGGACTAGCTAGATCTTACCAGCATATTTGCCTGGCCACGTTGGATCTCTAAGTAATTAAACCTGAGAGAAATGCTGTTTGCCTCCAAGCAAGCAAGCATGGCTCCCCTGATAACGCAAAGGCAACTAAAATACAAAACTACCGTGAAGTAGACGAGACTCTTGTGAAGGCTTGGAGAAATATTTAACTGGCATTAGTATTAGTCTTTGGTACAGAGACATGCCATCTCAGAAACCCCCCCTTCTCTACCCTATAAAGGCAATTCCAGGCAGATCTTGGCTCAAGATATTAGGTGAGGTGCTGGGGGGAGAAATTACCTGAGGGCACTTGATCCTTCCTACCAGGGGAAGTTACATTTAGCTTATAGCTTCTCCCAGCTCTTCTAGGAGGCTTTTAATTAGCTCTGGGTCCTTGTAAACAACCAGATGGTCTCCTGAAGTTGCTACATTTCTATAAAGCTATTTTCCTGTTTTCATCTCTAGATAGCCCAGCCCAGAATGGGCTGGCTGGGGAGTGTGGGCGGATTTCTAGCTATAAAATAAGCTGCAAGAAAGAAGCTCTCTCTCTCTTTTTCCCCCTTTTTGCCATTTCAGCTTCCCTTGGTGTTTTGCTTCTCCGTCCTCTCCATTCTCTGTTGGGCCCTCAATACGTGGTGGCAGCCATCTTGGCCTGCACCTGGCTGGGGCTTAGCTGGGAAACGCAGAGTCCGGAGGTTTTCCCTGCTCTTGGATTGTATATTGGAACCTGTGATAGTAAAGCCCTTTTAAAACTGCATCAGATTCCTGAGTCTTCATTCGTTCCCTGCCGGCCGGAGGTAGAAGGGAACTTCGCTTCCCTACACTGTCGGGGGACCCCTGTGGCGCTCCCCAACAAAGAGCTGCAAGTGACTTTTTAATATCTAAAAGAAAGCAATAGAAATTGTTCTGTCATTTGTGAATAAAAAAAAAGTATGACAATGACCCCATTCTAGCCCAAAACAAAGAAACAGGACCCGAGCACAGAGTAAACTATGCTTATTTTGTGCTGACTAATGTGGTAATCAGGAGCAGAGCTGCTTGATGGCAGAGACCGGGCCATTGTTACCCACTGATAACATCATGCCTACCACAGAGCTTGGCCCAGAGGTGCACAGAGTATGGGAATCTGTTGACTGAATAAAGGAGAGAATGAGAGAAGCTGTTCCTGGTGAATAAATCATGCTGTGATCTTATCTGTGCTAAGTATCTGGGTGTGCAATTTGAGAGGGACAGTGAAGGAGTGAAGCTCCGTAGAATGGGACATCTAGGGTGGTGCGGGCGCTTGTAAGCACAACAGATGAGCACAAGTCAGAGAAACCAGTGTTCAACCTAAAAGAATACAAATCTAAGAGAAGTGAATAACTTTTTTTTTCTTCAGATATTTGGAAAGATTTAACAAAAGACAGCACTCTTTTTTCAGTTTTTCAGAGTCACCACCCCGAAGAAGTTTCTGTGTTTGCAGAGTCGAGCTTGGCACCAAGTGCTTTCTACCAGCTGCAGTATATTTAACTGGACCCATCTCGTAATCAGCGAGTTCTCCAACACTGGGGATATTTAAGCAATGACGAACTAGAGTATTGGGTTTAGGGCAGCTTCTAGCATCTGATGGGATCTTAAAAGAATGCCCTCTCCCACTCTTCTCAGAGTTCATGAATCTGTAGAATAAATAGCCAGTTGTTTTCTCATCTAAAATACTTAAATCTATTAACTAAGAGTTATGATCTGTTTCCTGATGCATTTCATAAACTGTACTGTTGGAAAAATCAGAATTTTTAATATATCTATGTTTGGGGAAGGTTGGTTGATTAGAACAAAATCACAACCGAGACCCTTGAAATATTTGTTTGATATTTAAGGTGGTCTTACACAAGTACTTTTGAGCTGTGAAATTTTGTACCTCCAAAAAAATATGACTAGGGATGATATCCACCAAGATTCAACTCCACTGAGAGCTTGAAAACCATTTTTCACATCCAGTACGGGGTGTGTGTGTGGGGGGGAGGGCAAGGGGTGGGAGTGGGGACAGTTTTGTTCAGGAGCTGTCACTACATACCGGATAGGGCCTTCATCAATATTCAGTTGTGTAAAGATCAAGGGGTACTTTTCATCTGCACCCAAGTTGTCCTGCTCTGGTAAAGATTCCTGGAGGTATTCCTGCATTGGCAGAGTTCTGGCAATAATCACCGCCTCTGAAGGACAATTATCCTCATGCAAGCCTGTAATTTACATGCACAACACACACACAAAAAAAAAAAAAAAAAGAGCAATAAAAGAGGTAAAATGAACCCTTGATGAAGCAAAATGCTTCCTATTAATGTCCACAACTGGATTAAGTTGCAATCAGATTGATGTACAGTTCAAGCCTGGATCTGTTCTGGTGACCAGGTCAAATTTTTTTATTTTGGCTGTAGTCTCAAAGAAAAGTAATGGACAATAACACTTTAGTGGCTATTGATGCATTCAAAAGGCAAAAATTCGCACCTGGAAGAAACCCACAACTCAGAAAGCTGAGGCAAAAGGGAAAAAGTAAATGGTATAAGAATAAGGAACCAAGGTTGGTAGAAGCAGCAACCAAAATCACAAGACCCTTCCTAGACAACATTAATTTTCTCTCCAAAAGTAAGTAGATAAATATCTTAATACATAATATTTACAATATTATATATTTAATATTATAAATAATGTATTATATACAGATATTTCATTATTAATTTTATTTTTACTGAATTAAAATCAACAGCAGTGGATTTATAGTGATGAACTACATATGCCCTCTTGTGGTAGAAACTTAAAAAATACACTTTTTAAGACACTGAGACTTGAGAAAAGCATGGGCTAGTCAAAATTCTTTTTTTTTTTTTTTTTTTTTTTGGGTCACACCTGGCAATGCTCAGGGTACTCCTGGCTCTGCACTCAGGAATTACTCCTGGTGGTGCTCGGGGACCATATGGGATGCCGGGGATCGAACCCAGGCTGGCATGGCCGGCCCTGTGCTAGGCAAACGCCCTACCTGCTGGGCTATCGCTCCGGCCCCAGCTAGTCAAAATTCTTAATTGAAAAAAACTACTTTTGGTTTGAATTATTTTCTTGTCAATGTTGTTGGCTGCACTCAGTAAAAAGTAAATGCTTTCTCTGTCCTGAGGTTCAAATCAGCCTGAATTTATGGTAAATTGTCAGAAATCGCAGTTTTATGCATCCTTAACAGGATTAGCTTTAAATAAGAACCTTCCCTCCTAATTGGTTGACAGGACTATACCTTCTAGAAGTTTCCAAGTAGGAGCTTCAGGAAATCAGGTAGCTTCGCACAGTGAGAAGCTACCTGCCCCGATCTAAGTTTTTATATACCATTTTATCACATTCTGAATGTGATGCACAGAGCAAATGAAATATTGGCAATGCAGCTAAGAAAGAAATTTGAAGGTAAAGAATTCTTAATGAGAAAGAGAGAGAAAGAGAAGAGAGAGACTGAAACAGAGATTGAGACAGAATTCTTAACGAGAGAAAGAAGAGAGAGTAGAGGGCAGGAGGGTAACAGGGGACATTGGTGGTGGGACATGTACACTGGTGAATGGACAGATGTTGGAACATTATATGGCTGAAACCCAAGCATGACCAATTTTGTAACTGTGTGACTCTGATGATTTAATTTAAAAAATAAATTAAGATATTCAAAAATAATTTTTAAAAAAGATCTCTTAACTTACTATAATAGATATAACCCCTCTCATTTCAATTCATCTATACTACACATGCACAAACACTGCACGTGTGAACCAAGTGTATAATAAAGCTTAGTATTACTTATATTCTATTTCTAACTACAGGAAAAATAATAGCACCAAAATCAGAAAACATTCCAGCTTCCATGGAGAAGTGAGAAACTAGTGAGAAAGATTTTAAACAAATCATTCTAGGGCCAAAACAATAGTACAGCTGGTAAAATATTTGCCTTTCATGTGACTGACTTGGGTTCAATCTCTGTGCCCTGAGTCTGCCAGAGTGATCATTGAGCAAAGAGTCGGAGTAAACCCTGAGCACTGTCAGAAACAGACAAAAAAATTGTCAAAATTTGTCAAAAAAAAAAAAAATCATACCAGAGACCTGGATAAACCCTCAGTGCAATAGAGGTCCTGTCTTGCAAGCATATGGTCCATCTGGTCCTAAGTTCAAATCCCTGGCATCTCCCATGAATTGAGTACAATTCTATTTGAGCCTGGCAGCTGCCATCCCTGGTGCTGCAAGTGATTTCTAGTCACCTGAGAGCCAAGATTGTGTATGCAACACAAAAACCAGTGAATGGCACACATAAAAAAAAATGTTTGCCAGTTCCATGGTCAGAAAGTACACCCCCTAGCAGAGCATGTGTAAGACCGAAGTCACCCTGGTGAGCATCACAATCTTTACTCAACGTGCCTCTGCTAATGGCTAGATGGCGCCTCTGCTAACAGCTGCTTTAAACAACCTAAAAAAGGTCTCATCAACCATGCAGAAATAACCCAATGGAAACTGAGGTAGTCATTTCTGTGAAAAAAAGCTGCTTCCAGTCAAGCTCTGGTTGTAGGGGAGACACAAAGAGGAACTCATCACACTGGCCTCAGGTCATCAGTCACCCAATGACATTAACTTAGACAACAGAAATTCCGTTTCAGCTCACCATGCTGATGATCTCATATTCCAAAAGCTGTGGGTAAAACCTTGTAATTCTATAATTAATTTCCCATCCCCCCCTTTTTTGAAAAATCGCCCTCTGTACATTAAAACGAAGTTGCCCACCTTAAAATTTATTGTGAGCGTATAATCATCGGATTTGATGATTATACAATCAAGAATCTAAAAAAATCTTGTGCGTCTTCCTCTGCCTCTTCCGTGGCTCTGAACTCAATGTGGAGTCTGCAATGCTTTCTAGGCTAAAGACAGGGTTTTTGTTTAGTTTTTGCCCACCAAGTAGCAATTTTCCTTTCTTAAGTGGGATCAGTAACTTAAAATGTAGTTCCTTCTCAGCTACCATCATACCCTCTGTCCCAGCCTGCACGTGAAGGCAATCTAACACTTGTTCTTTTTACTGAACTCTAGAGGAACATGGTTTAGAAGGGTAAACTTTAGCCATTCTACTGGAACTAAAAGTACAAGCTGGTCACTGATTTTCCCCTTTACACTTGTTTAAAATCTAAAGCAATCTGTAATATTTTCTAGAAGCAGATACCAGCTACCACCCCAATCAACAATGCTGCAAAAAGGCACTGATACATTACTATTCCTCACTTGGTTCTCACCACTGGATCTTGTTAAATTGAGGAGAGTGATAGCACACTGCATCTCCAGTTCCTGATGTTCACTGTTAACTTCCACCAACAAGTGATTCTGTGTCATCAGAACTGCGCTGTTTTGCAATGCAACCACATGGAGGTTCTATTGGCTACTTGAAAGTCCCAAGATATAGCCTTGTGTAGCTAATCGATGAACAACGGGAGACAGTGATACGGTGATCGAATCACCATGATGGGAAGATTTCTTAAATGACACCCTTAGTCGTTCACCCAGTTGAGATATGTTTGATGACAAAGGCATACTTTAATGTTCTCTTCTGAGAAAGCTTCCAAGCCCTTTAAGCACTGTTTGAGCTTCTCAAGTAGATTTTCTAAGCAAGTTCTAAACTCTTAAGCTCCTCTACTTGTGGTGATTAAGTCCTGCAAGGAAGAGGGGTCCTTCCAGATGGTTTGTGAGGTGAACGTGGTAACCGCTATGCTATGGAAACTGCCACAGTACAAAACTCTGCACAGGTAGCAAAAGCCTCGCCCCATGTGCATCCACCATCAGATCCAGGAACAAAAAAGAAGGAAGGTGAGTATCACTTTTACCCTGCCCACAGAATCCTTCAATACACCTTTATCTAGCTCCACAGCAACAAAATCTCCCTGTCTACTTGCATGGAATGAAAGCAAAAGACACAAAATTAAAAGATACAAAATTAGTATGGATATGAGTAGGTTCTCCACAGACTTTCTCAGTATACATATTTTTTCTAATTAAAAGCAGCCTTTAGTAAACAGAAAGACTACAAGGTAGAGGTAAGTCATAAAGCTGAAACAGACAATAAAACAGCAAGCCCACCAGCCGCCCTAACCTACCCCTTGCTCTTCCCATTGATGATCTCCACACTTCACTTCTTTTGAGACTTGGAAGCTGTATTGTTAAATTTTCAAAACCAGGAAATGTTTTCTAAATCAGAAACTCTACTGCTGAGAATGACAAAGAAACGGTAATAAACAACGTCCCAAGATTTTCCCACGTGTCACCTCTCTGGCACAGAATCAATTACAGTCCCAGCTCGTGGTTAGAAATTTCCATTACCTCGCAGTGGGGGATGAACTTCTAGTTTGACAAGCCTAAGTGTTCAAGGCCCCTACTAAGTATATCAAAATAACAATAAAAAGCAACTAGATAGGCACATCGGATTGAACCCAGAAAAAGGCAGGTGATCCCTACTTACAGTGAAGGAAAAGGATAATTCCAGTTTTATCATGGCCCAGCATCACTGACTGAGGTGACCAAAAATCAGAGCAATTTTCTGGGCTTCCATGCATCAAAAAAATTGAAATGATTGACTGCAAACAAATGATTCGGCTTCAAACAGGGGCAAAATACTTTTCATGGGAAGTAAGCATTTATACTACTCTGCAATTTCTCCCAGGAGGGTGATTATTTTATTTAGCTTATTCACATTAGAATTAGTTCCCATTGCTTTTCTTTCTTTCTTTTTTCTTTCTTCCTCTCCCTCCTTCCCTCCTTTCTTTCTTTTTGTTTTTGTGCCATACCCGGTGGGTGGTGCTGACTCAGAACTTACTCCTCAATCTATGCTCAGGGATCACTCTTGGAGGGACTCAGGGGACCATAGGGGGTGCTAGGGATGAAACCGGGGTTGGCCCCCAACTCTTTAATGTTTTCTGCCCACACCCAGGGGCTGTGTCTACCCTCTCTCCTAGAACGTCCCTCTCCCATGCAAACTGGGGAGTATCCTGGAAGGAGAAGGGGCGAAGGGGTGTATGTATGAGGGTGGACGGAGGACTTTTTTTGCTTCCAATAAAATTCAAGGATTGGGTTCCCATCCACCAAGAGTTTTTAAGCGTTGACTCCAATGCTGACCTTTTCTTCACTGCCCACAACAGATAAACTGTCCTTTGTTTCAAGCCTGAAGAGGTTTTTTTTTTTTTTTTTTTTTTGGCAGCCACCCCACCCACACCGGACTCCATCCTCCTGGGAGCTTCACCCCTTTTTTCTAGGGAAGCTGATCCCTATTTCTGCTCCTAAGCAGTGTTGAAAATGGGACCTTTTCCATCCACAGTCTTTTGGGAGTACAGGGAGCATTTGACGCCAACAGAGCTCATCGATTCCAAGAGCACCTTTCAGGAAAGCTTTTGAAGGAAGAGGGTCTGCTCATTTGGAGAGGAGAGAGAGAGTCTACTTAGCCTCATCTGCTGACATCTCAAAGACATTTACAACCTTAAAAGCAAAGACCGAAGACTGGAACATGGATTAGGAAATAGTTTTGGAAAAAAAACCTTTATCTTTTCTGGGAATTAATTACATGAGCCAATGAAGTCCTTTTTTTTTTTTTTCATCAAAATGGGCTCTGGTTGGTTCTATTGCTTATAACCAAAATAACTTGTTTTTTTTTTTATTTTTTTTTATTTATGCCACCGTGAGGTATACAATTCAAAAAACTGTTCATGATTAGGTTATATTGTCCATATTGTTTTCCAAAATGGCTGTACCACTCAACATTCCCACCAACAATGGATGAGAGTCCCTTCCCTCCCCACATCCACTTTCCTTACCGGACTATCTTAATCCCCTTCAAAGGCTTAGCCATACATTTTGCTACAGCTTATGTTCCAAACCACTGGCAGCCCCCGGCTGTCCACAGCTCTACCCGTTTTCTTGGGAGACTTCCCACCAGACAGGTGGGAGTTGCAACTCTGCCTCGAGATATGTGACAGTAATCTGCCCAAGCCATCTACAGCATCCTCTCCTGTACACTAAAAGTGGTGGATGAAATATCTGCATACTGCTTCAGCCTTGAAATTTTATTACTCTAATTTGTTATCACTGGCATCAGTGCCGTTTTGCCATTTAAACTGAGTTATTTAAATTAGCACTCAGAGAAACTTGAGCAGTTTGAATTCCCTTACACAAACGAAGGTGGTTATTGCTAATAAGCTTGAAGCTTTTAATTTAGAAAATCATCCAGCATCTGAGACTAGGAATTATCTCCCGAGAGAGTACCATTTATTCCTCTTCTTTTAAATTAGCTCTAATCTGCCTCTTGAATGCTTAAAAGACTGGCTGTGGTCTCCAGTCATTTCCTATGACCATTGAGAAGGCTCTGAAATACAGAGAAGACCCAGTGCTCAGCCATTAGAGAAAGCCCACTTATAAATACGGTGACACTAAGGGTCACACTCAAATCTAGTCTCTGGACTTGTACTCACAATCTGAGCCCCAAAAAATACAAATGCTGACCCACAGTATGTAAAAAGAAGGAAAAGAGAGGGAGAGAGAAAAGAGATAAAGAACCTGCCATGGAGGCAGGCTATGGGAGGGGGAGGGAATTGGGGACATTGGTGGTGGGAAATGGGCACTGGTGGAAGGCGGGTGCTGGAACACTATGTGACCGAAACCTCCAAACACGAACAACGTTGTAATTGTATATCTTACGGTGGTATAATAAAATATTTAAAAAATATATACAGATGCTGATTTGAGTTTGATCCCTGCACAGAACAGAGACCCCTAACTTCAGGAGCGTTCTTTGAGCGGAGATAGGAGTGTACCCTCAATGCCACTGGTTACCCAGGGCTTCATCAAAACAAAGCAAAAGAAGCCAAAGTGATAGTACTGTGGGTAGGGTATTTGCCTTGCATGAAGCTGACCCAGGTTTGATCCCTGTCATCCCATATGGTCCCCGAAGCACTGCCAGGAGTGCTTGAGTTCAGAGACAGGAATAAGCCCTGAATAAGAGCTGCTACCGGCTCTCCCTGTGCCCAGATGCTCACGAGGCACCCGGGAGGGGTAGCAGGTTCTAGCCCTGGCCCACCACCCCAGCAGAGCCTCACAAAAAGCCAGACGATACCCCCACTCCATGAGGGCCACCATTTTCCACATCTTGACTCCCCTTTCATCAGAACTCCACCCAGCAGAAGAGCTGATCACAACCTGGCTAGTGCAGCCACTTGTGGCTGCGTGGTTCTTCAATAAATGCTGGAGATCAGAGATCACTACAAGAGTATGCCACCCCGCACAGCAGAGCCTGGCAAGCTACCCGTGTCGTATTTTATATGCCAAAGACCAGTAACAATTATAGACCTCATTCCCATGACCTGATGGAATGGTTTGAGGCTTTTATGTTCCTGGAGCAAGCAGATGCCCTTGGGCTCTACTAGTATGAGACAGGACATATAGAGAAGTCACTTGCCCGCTCAAGCAAATTTATGATGAACAGGAAGACAGTGATACAATGAGGCAGTGAGCTCCAAAAAGTTAAAAAAAAAAAAAGCAAAGAAATGACAGGTAAAATGCTTACAAAAATCTAAGCTAGAAACTTGAATGACTTGTATTTGCCACATAAAGGAACCTATTGTCAGGGCTAAGAATCTTCATGGAAACTGCTCGAGTCCCAGAGGATATAGGGGTGTTTGAATTCAGTCAATGTCTCTGAGACAGTTACTGTGCCTCAGAGGTAGTCGATGTGTAACAATGAAGTGAACTCAGAAGTCCCTGCTTGCTCAGAGACGTGCTTCCTTCAGAAGGGACGATCTGATCTTTCAGAGCATTAGAGAGGACATTTCAGATCTCTCAGGGGGGGGTGCGAGTGAGGACCCAGAGACATGAACACCTGGAATGGAGCTGTTTGGTTGGATGGAAGAGGTAGAAAGTCGAGTCTGAGGATGGAGGGGAAAATAGTGGCTGGAAGCAGACTAGCCCTGCCCTGCACTGAATGATGCTTTGGCTGCTATGGGGTATACCCGCATGTGCCAGAATGAGTCCTGGCAGCCCGTGTTCCTTCAACATCACCAGGGACATACCTGGGGTGGCCCAAGGATTCCCCCATTGCCGGGCCGGAGCAGTATGACATCCCCTGACCCTTACACTGAACCACTAGCCAGATTGGCTGATCACTTGTGGGGTCCCAGATCTCCTGAGCACTGCATAGAGTGCCTCAGCTCTCACCCCCAACACATACACATTACTAGATTTACAAATTTTTTAACTAACTCAGGATGCTTTAAATCCCTGGATTGACAGATGGAAGAGAAAGGGGCAAATAAATAAGATTCAAGTTTGTTGCTGTGATGAAATGCTGAGTGCTAGGAAGGAAAGTCCTGAGGACAGTCAGAAAGGCCACGAGGCCAGAGTGTCCAGACTTACTGGCCTGTTGGCCCTTCTCAGGAAACACACACACACACACACACACACACACACACACACACACACACACAGCCTTTTTTTTTTCGTCCTGGAAATTCTACCCTCTCGTGGCTCCCGGTGGCATCCAGGTTATGATGGTCCCTCTGCAATCGTCCACTTTGAGAAACACTGCCCTAGGGTTTCTAGCTAGGACTGAGTCTCTCAAAGAGCAGCTCCCCTGCGTAAGGGAAGCAGAATCATCCCTTAGAAACAACTCCACCAGTGAATGGGAGATCCCATTATCCCTCAGCCCTCACCCGCACCACCCCATGAGCGCCTTCTCAGCCAGCCTGAAGAGGGCGCTGTCTAACTCCGGACTCTCACAAGGAAAAAGCTGTGTTCTCTGTGAGGAAACTCAATGTTTTCTGGAGAAAGGGAAACGCTTCACAGGAGAAACGACCCCAAAAGAGAGCACAGGGCTAATGATGTGGAACTGAGGCCCAGGTGTAAGGTCTGGAAAGCTGAGCAAGACTAGAGTGGGCCTGTGGTGACAGAAACCAAACTCATTCAGTGAGCTCCACCCTCCCCCTCTCCCAGTCAGTGATCCCCAGGCCCCAGTATAATAGTAACTGCAAGAAGGGGAAGAACATATCGTCAAGGAGCAGTCTGAGTAATAGCCCCATTATTTAGAGGCATTCTTTTCTGGAGGTTCCCTGAAACCCCTGATGTATCAGCGATGAGACACTCTAATCCAGACCCCACACGCAGCAAAGCAAGTTATTTAACCTGCATGCTTCACCTACATGCATGCTTCACCTACATGCTTCACCCTATTTAACCTGCATGCTTCACCTACCTGCATACTTCACCTACATGCTTCACCCTAACCCTAACCCACAGGAACCCAGACATGCCTTTAAGAGATGGCACGTGCCTTTAAGAGATGCTGCAAGTTGTAATCAAAACGGCATGGTATTGGTATAGAGACAGACCTGTAGACCTATGGAATGGAACTGAATATCTTGACGCACTCTCCAATATCTGATCGCGTAATCTTTAATAAAAGAGCAAACAATATTAAGTGGAGCAAAGAAAGTCTTTTCAACAGGTGGTGCTGGGAAAACTGGACAGCTACATGTAAAAATGAACTTAGACCTTCTAACATCATACACAAAGGTCAGATCAAAATGGATCAAAGATCTTAATATCAGACATGAATCTATAAGGTACATCGAAGAAAACATAGGAAAAATGCTTTATGACATCGAATCTAAAAGGCATCTTCAAAGACAAAACACTACTGACAAAGCAAATGGGAGCATATAAAACTGAAAAGCTTCTGCACCTCAAAAGAAACAATAACCAAGATACAGAGACAGCCCACAGACTGGGAAAGAATATTCACTCAATACCCATCTGATAAGGGGTTAATATCCAGGATGTATCAGGCACCGGTAGAACTTTACAAGAAGAAAACAGCCAACGCCATCAAAAAATGGGGAGAAGAAATGAACATAAACTTCCAAAAAGGAGAAATTTGAATGACCAAAAGGCATATGAAAAGGTGCTCTTCATCATTAATCATCAGGGAGATGCAAATCAAAACAATGAGGTATCATTTTTGTTACCTCAAAAAATGGTAACAAAGATGGTAACAAATTGATTTTGTGGTGTGCCACAGAGACTGGCACACATCCAAAAGAGCAAGAACAACCAGTGCTGGTGTGAATGCAGGGAGAAAGGACTCTCACCCACTGTTGGTGGGAGTGCCGACTGGTCCAACCCTTTTGGAAAACAATATGGACATTCTTCCGCAAGCTAGAAATTGAGCTCTTATTTGACCCAGCAATACCACTCTTGCAAATATACCCTAGACACCCAAAAACACACAGAAGAAATACTATCTGCACTTCGTTGTTCATCACAGCACTATTCACAATAGCCAGAATCTGGAAACAACCTGAGTGCCCAAGAACAGAAAACTGGTTAAAGAAACTGTGGTACATCTACACAATGGAATATCATGCAGCTGTCAAAAAAAAGTCATGACAAGGTTGCCCTCTCTCACCTCTTTTATTCAATATAGTACTGGAGGTACTCGCCATAGCAATCAGAGAAGAAAAGGACATTAAGGGCACCCAGATAGGCAAGGAAGAAATCAAGCTATCATTATTTGCAGATGACATGATATTATACCTAGAGAACCCTAAACTCTCGACCCAAAAAACTCTTAGAAACAATAGATAGGTATATTAGAGTGGCAGGGTACAAAATCAATACCCAAAAGTCGGTGGCTTTCCTATACACAAATAACGAAAAGAGAAGAAAGGGATATTAAGAAATCGATTCCATTCACAATTGTGCCACAGAAAATCAAATACCTAGGAATCAGCTTAACCAAGTGTGTAAAGGACCTATACAAAGAGAACTACAAGACACTGCTTCAAGAAATAAAAGAGGACACGAGGAAATGGAAACACATTCCCTGCTCATGGATGGGGAGAATTAACATTGTTAAGATGGTAATACTCCCTAGAGCTTTGTACAGATTCAATGCGGTTCCTATAAGGATTCCCATGACATTCTTTAAAGAAATTGACCAAACACTTCTGAAATTCGTATGGAATAATAAGCCCCCACGGATAGCTAAAGCAATCCTTGGGAAGAAGAAGATGGGAGGCATCACCTTTCCCAACCTCAAACTGTACTACAAAGCAGCAGTAATTAAAACAGCATGGTACTGGAATAAAAACAGACTGGTGGACCTATGGAATAGAGTTGAGTATCCTGACACCCACCCTCAAAGACATGATCAGTTAATCTTTGATAAAGGTGCAAAAGAGTCCAGACTGGAGTAAGGAAAGCCTCTTCAACAAGTGGTGCTGGGAAAACTGGACAGCTACATGTAAAAAAATGAATTTGGACCTGTGTCTAACACCTTGCACAAAAATCAGTTCAAAATGGATTAAAGATCTCAATGTCAGACCTGAATCCATAAAGTACGTTGAAGAAAATATAGGAAAAACCCTCCACGACATCAATGCTAAAGACATCTTCAAAGGTGAAACACCATTAACAAAGCAACTAGAAGAAAATATAAATATATGGGACTACATGAAACTGAAGAGCTTCTGCACCTCGAAAGAAACAGTGACCAAGATAGAAAGACAGTCCACAGAATGGGAAAGAATATTCACCCAATACCCATCTGATAAGGGGTTAATATCCAGGATATATCAGGCACTGGTACAGCTATATAAGAAAAAAACAGCCAACCCCATTAGAAAATGGGAGAGGAGATGAACAGAAACTTTGACAAGGAAGAAATCCGAATGGCCAAAAGGCATATGAAAAAATGCTCATCATCACTAATCATCAGAGAGATGCAAATCAAAACAACAATGAGATATCACCTCACACCACAGAGAATGGCCCATATCCAAAAGGGTAAAAGCAACAAGTGCTGGCGTGGATGTGGGGAAAAGGGGACTCTCATACACTGTTGGTGGGAATGTCGACTTGTACAACCTTTCTGGAAAGCAATATGGACATTCCTCCAAAGACTAGAAATTGAGCTCCCCTTTGACCCAGCCATACCGCTCCTGGGAATATACCCTGGAAAGCCAAAAACGCACAGCGGAAACACAATCCGCACTTTTTATTTTCATAGCAGCACTGTTCACAATAGCCAAAACCTGGAAACAACCAGTATGCCCGAGAACTGAGGACTGGATAAAGAAACTGTGGTACATCTACACAATGGAATACTATGCAGCTGTCAGAAAAAATGAAGTTATGAAATTTTGCTATAAATGGATGGATATGGAAAGAATCATGTTGAGTGAAATTAGTCAGAAGGAAAGAGAGAGACATAGAATGACTGCATTTATTTGCATGACATAAATATACTAGGTGATCTTACCAAAAGTGGAAATTACCGCAAGCGTGTGGGAGTCAGAGGTTGGTTTAGATAGAGAAAGGAACATGAGTGAATAAATGTCTAAAGTTCTGATACTAACATAGAACTGAGCATTAAATACAGACAAAAAAATGCAAGTGATGGCTTCTAAGTGTGCGTAGTGCAACCCACAATGTGTGGGAGAAGGAGGAGAGAGAGAGGGAGAGGAGAGGGAGATAAAGAACCTGCCATTTAGGCGGGATGTGGGAGGGGGAGGGAATTGGGGACATGGGTGGTGGCTGAGGGGCACTGGTGGAGGGCGGGGTGCTGGAACACTATGTGACCGAAACCCCAAGCGTGAACAACGTTGTAATTGTATATCTCACGGTGGTATAATAAAATGTTAAATACAAAAAAAAAAGTCATGAAATTTACATGCAAATGGATGGACATGGAGATTATCATTCTAAGTGAAATTAATCAGAAGGAACAGGACAGAAGGTAAAGACTGCATTCATTAGTGGTATATAAATATATACTAGTGCTCTACTAATTGTGGGAAATGTTAACACCACACTAGAACCAAACATTCAATGTACACAAAGGGATTTACATGGCAATCCCTAAATGTCTATAAGGCAAGCCACAATGTATGTGTGAGAGAGAGAGAGAAAGAAAGAGAGAGAGAGAAGAGATAAGAAGACTAGTGCCTGCTATAGAGGCAGGCTAGAAGAGGGGGAGGGAATTTGGAACATTGGTGGTAGGAATAGGGCACTGGTGGAGTGACTGGTGCTGGAAGAATGTATGACTGAAACAAATCAGGAACAGCTCTTTAATTGTATATCACATGGTGTTACAATAAAAAAAATTTTAAAAAAAGAAGCTGCAAAATTCATAGAGATCCTTCACGTCCACGTGCTTAGCCCCTAACCTAGATGACATTTGGGGCTACCATATCTGCTGCCTTTCTAAAGAAAAAAATTATTATTATTTCCTTTAAGCACCATGATTTATAATATTGCTAATGGTATTTCATGCATGAAACAGTCCAGCAAAAAATAAACAATAAAAAATAAAAAACAAAAAATTTCATCAATGCAGCCTCTACCCGCACTGCCCAGAGTGTCCATGTCTGCTTCTCTCCACTGTTGGCCTCCACTGTTGACCCCATTGGCCCAGTGTCTGTCCACTTTTCCACCCCTTACCATCATTAGCTTCCCTCAATCAGTTCAGTTTCTGCTGCCTTTTGGCCATTTGTTGCTTCCTTACTGCGTTTTTATATCCTGCCTATGAGAAACATTACTCTGTATCTGTTCCTGTCCTTCTGATTCACCTATGTTCTATATCACTCGATATCACTCAGTGATACTCTCCTGACCCATCTACATAGCAGAAAACTCCATGATTTTGTCTTTTTAGCAGCCTAATAGTATTCTGCTGAGTGGATGAACCAGTTATTTTAATCATTTCTTGGTCATCTATTCTAGGTTACTTGGGTTGTTTCCAGATTTGGGCTATTGTTAATAGCGCTACAATGAACATATAAGTGCAAATGTCTTTTCTGAATGAAATTTTTGTGCCCTTGTGGTAGATGCCAAGAAGTGGAATTGCTGGGCCATGTGGAAGCTCAAAGGTCAGTTTTTGAGAAGTGTCTATATTGTTTTCCCAAAAGATTCTACCAGCTGACAGTTTTGTAATTAAAAGACATTCCCAAGCTAGGAAATAAAATATTTGTCCACCATCTGACAAAGCGCTGCTCTCCAAGATATTTTTAAAGCATTGGTAGAATTTAACAAGAAAATAACAACCTCATTAAAATACGAGGGACGAGAAGAACAGAAATTTCTTTAATAGAGTTATATCAACAACCAGCAAATAAAAGAAAAAATATTCTATATCACTTATCATCCAGGAAATGCAAATCAAAACAACAATGAGATATTGTCGGAGGCGCCCCGGGGTCCCCAACAGTGCCGGGAAGCGAAGTTCCCTTCTACCTCCGGGCCGGCGAGGAACGGATGAAAACTCAGGAATCCGATGCAGTTTTAAAAGGCTTTACTTATCACAGGTTCAGGCATACAAATCAGCAAAAGGAAAAGCCCAGTGCTTAGGATTCCAGGCTAGAACCCCAGCCACGCATAGGCCAAGATGGAGACCACCACGTGTAAAGGAGAAAAAGCTTCCAAGGGGAATGAGCGCTCACAAGGAGAGATCCCACAAAGAAGGCCAAAGCCAAAAGCCAAAAGCTGCAGGAGCCAAAAGCTGAAGGCTGAGGAACCAAAAGGCAAAAGGTGAAGGGGCCTCAAGTCAGCCCCTTATATACACCAAAGTAACCCAATGGGGAGGTTGTCATGCCAACAAAGAACCCTAAACAGAGTGTAGTGCCACACCCTATTGTAGGTATAAACAAAGGTTACACCAAGGACTAATCCCGAGATTATCTCTTATGTAAAACACTGGAGAGAGAGGGGCTGATATAAAGTAATACATCTTAACTTCATGAGCTTCATGTAATCTAGATGGTACCCACAAGGTCCTTATTATTATCTGCACCAGGGTGATTCTGAGTATCTTGTTCTCATGTACTGAAAGGGTCATACTCGCCTGCTTAGAGCAAACTAGTATGATCCTTCCTATAGTCTACCTTTAGTCTCAGCGTAGCCAGGGTGGTAGTCTCCTGGTAAATTCTAACTGTCCCACGTTGGGTGCAGTGGGTATAAAGAGGAGCTGTGCCCAATCTAGAAAACATAGAAGTCTTAGTAGATGTATAAGTCAGAAGTTATTCAATCAAGGTGACTTCTGTAAGTGCCACACCCTCTAGAAGTGTTTACATAGAAGAGATATCTCATTAGAATGAACATTGGCTTAAATAAGATTAAGCTGGGAGTGAGCAAAACAACAAAACTCCCAGATTAGCTAAACATGTCCTCCAACAAGATATCACTTACACCAATGAGGCTGGAACAGTTCACAAAGAACTTGTATGGATGTTTCATGGGGAACCCTCATTTATTTCTGTTAGATAGTTATCAATTGGTCCAGTTGACTTTTAGCAAAGAGACATCTCCTCACCTAAAGGACACTCTGCAAACAAATGCAAAGCACAAGTAGGAAATAAAATACTCTACTTGGATGGGGGATGGTGGGAGAGGAACAGTATGCAAGGGTGTGTTTCACTAGAACAAAAGGTTCTTTGGTCAGTCTTTCTTTTTCTTTTTTCTTTCTTTTTCTTTTCTCTTTTTCTTTTTTTGCGCTTTTTTGATCACACCCATTACTACTCAGGGGTTACTCCTGGCTCTGCCCTCAGGTATTACCTCTGGCAGTTTTTCGGGGGGCCCACATGGGATGCCTGGGATTCAGGCAAGCGCCCTACCTGCTGTGCTATCACTCCAGCCCCATTCTAGTTTTCATACAAGGAACAGAACGCCTCAAAGGGTCTTCATTGGAAACGAAAGCTGTATGTGGTGAGCACAGAGAGCAAGAGGAATGGTGGAATTTGAGCTGGAATTTGAAGAATGACTCAAAGATCTAAAAAAGGTCTAAGAATGATTCAAAGGAGAAGGCCTGGAGAAGGGACGAATGTAATGTTTAAATCTAGCCTTTCCTCCTCTGAAAGCAACTGCTGACCCAGGAGAGAGAAGGCCAAGGCTCCTGCTCTGAGTGATGTAGGCAGGCAGACAGGGGGTCCCCACAGGACAACGAATTCTTGCCCTAAGGCTGTCCAAAGTCACCTTTTGGAACCAGGAACCAAGACTTGATGAGACCCATTAACCAACAACAAACCCTGAGGGAGCTGGATCAACATTTCTCTGCCCATCCCTTAATCTGGCTACATTCCAGGACAGAATATTCAGCAGGAACAGAGGTCAAGAAAAGGAGATTTTCAAAGAGGACCACTGCTAATGCTTTATTTGGAGGTGTTTAAAAGAATTTGCCTCCCGCTCGGCAAGCCTGGCAAGCTTCTCGTGTTGTATATGATATGCCAAATTCCAGTAACAATTATATTAGGTCATTCCCATGACCTAATATAATGGTTTGAGGCTCTTTATGTTCCTGTAGCAAGCCGATGCCCTGGCTCTACTGGCATGAGACAGGACATACGGAGATATTACTGGTGCCCGCTCTAGCAAATAGATGATCAACGGGAAGATAGTGATCGTGATTGTGACCACTCCCAAAGTCTACTCCCCTTGGCAACAGCCCTAGCAACCTAGGTTGC
Organism: Cryptotis parvus; assembly: GCA_021461705.1. NCBI lineage: Eukaryota > Metazoa > Chordata > Mammalia > Eulipotyphla > Soricidae > Cryptotis > Cryptotis parvus. Next base: position 89,612 of record JAJIBD010005223.1, on the reverse strand, counting down.
AGTCCCTTACGGGAGTAGCTGCAGAAGAAATCTATAAAAGTCGTCCTGACCAACGGACCTGAGCCCACATGCTGCCTGAGTCTGCCCAAGCACGTGTGTCGCCCGCATCTCCCCTCTTGAGATGTGTACTCTCTCTCTTACTTTCCCTCCTCCTTCCCTTTCCTAAAACCTCCTTAATAAAACCTGTTTTACTTCTCTGCTCCTTGACTCCCGAAGATTCTTTTTTCTGCAAGGAAGACAAGAACCCTGAGGCAACCCTGAGTAAGGCCTAGAACTGACTTTTCCTTTCCTGCAAAGAGCAATTCCTTGCTCCAGCCTGAGTCCTGTGGGTCCCCCGAGAAATCTCGGGTGGTGGGGATCAAGCGGAAATAATTGCCTGGGATCCAGGCAAGCGCCCTACCCGCTGTGCTATCACTCCGGCCCCCAGTCTAGCTTTCATGCAAGGAACAGAACACACAAAGGCCTTCATTGGAACAGAAAGCTGTATGTAGTGAGCACAGAGAGCAAGAGGAATGGTGGTTGAAGCCCCTTTGGGAGTAGCTGGAGAGATCAAGTGGACATCAGGTGTGGCTTGATGCCATCTCCTGGGGCTGGTGGGGCTCAGGCCCACGCTGTGCAGGGGCTCATCGCAGACTTTATCAGTCCTTAGCCTGCCCAGCAGGCCCGCCGGCAGAGGCAGCTGGGGAGAAAGCGACCATCTCTCTCTCCTTCCCACCTCACCTGAGCCACCTGTGAGGCCCACTTGCATCATTTGGACAGCACAATGCTCGGACCGGTGAAGTTTCTGTAGCTTCTCACAGTTCCTCGGGACACTAGTCTCATATCTAGTTCGCCCCTTCTGGAGCTCAGCCGTGTTCCAGGGGTTGAGAAGAAATAAACGGCAGGTGGAGTTAGCACCCTGCCTTGGCAGAACCCCTTCTTTAGTCCTGGTTTGTGTCCCAAGTCCGAGATAAAGTCTTCAACCTGGAGGAAGAGTCCCTCTATCCTCTGCTCTCGTTGGTCATTGCCTTTGCAGAGGGATGTGCCAAAGGTCAGAGCCCCAGCGTTGCTGTAGCTCCCTGTTCCCCAAAGCCTAAGCTCTCTGAATGGATTCCTGCCACCAAAGAACAAGTTGCTTGAGTACCACTGAAAGGGTACCCCTCCCCACCCCCGCAGAGAGAAGCTGTAATTCATTTCCAAAGTATTATCACCACTTCCAGTAACAGGACTTTGATACGCAAGGCCTGTAGTAAAGATTTGAACTTTAGGACTGTTACATGTATCCTTTGTATCACTTGTCTTCCCGTCGTTCATCATTGATTTGCTTGAGCAGGCACCAGTAACATCTCCATATGACCTGTCTCATGCAAGTAGAGCCCAAGGGCACCTGCTTGCTCCAGGAACATAAAGAGCCTCAAACCATTCCATCAGGTCATGGGAATGAGGTCTATAATTGTTACTGGTATTTGGCATATCAAATACGACACGGGTAGCTTGCCAGGCTCTGCTGTGCAAATTAATATATTTATTATTGTACACATAATATATGTGCATATATTTATAAATATACATATTTATATCTTTGCATAAAATAAAACAATGATTTCTTTATGCAGAAGGAGTTACAGCATGTGAAAAATCTTTGCAGTTTCCTATTATAAAATTCAAAAAAGAAATTCCTGGGCATCCTACTCTAATTCAAAGGACAAATAGTTTATATTATTCCTCAGAATCAAGGTATGGAGATTTGATGTTTCTTAATGAAGCATTGATGAGCTCTGTCTAGTCAATAGTCACATGAGATGAGAAAATGACCACTTATAGCAAACTATAGTGTGCCTAAATCAAGGTTAAGAAGATACTCCTCATGTTTTTCTTTACTTTTTACCTAGAACACTCATTTTGCAGATCTCTATTCCAGATTCAAGGAGTTTGTTTCCTGATTCTCTCCCTACATGCTGCACGAATTGAAACTTTACTAATACACTAATCTAGACACAAGACCAGACCACCATTTCCATGTAAGTTTGATCGTGTTGCTAAACATGTATTGACACAATAAAGATCCTGACTGATGAGGGAGATAGGGATTATTGAAATGACTTTTGCTATCAACTAAAGTAGCCACTTTTGTACAAGGACCTGGATAGATTGAAGGATCTGGGGACTGGGTTTCAGGAAGGAAGAAACAGGAAAGAGGGAAAATCAGGCTGAAATGGGGTTTATTGGAATGAGCGCTCCGGACCTGTCTCACAAGCCTCTAGAGAGGCTAATAAAGATCAAGGCTAATAACGATCAAGTCTGTGTTTTTGGGTGGGTTTATACTGAAATAAAGGAGGCCTGGGTCAGGGTCACTAAACTTGCACCAAGGTCAAGCAGGTAATTTGTTGTGGGTTCCTGGGATTCCAGAGATGAGAAACCCCTGAGACGCCAATGGAACTGCATACACAGGTCTTGAAGTGTCATTCTCTGAGCTACGCAACACAGTTGCGATGAGAGAAAAGGTCAAATTAAAATGAACCAATCACTAGCTGGTCATATAAATATAGTAGATGAATTAAGCCAATCTTAGTCACTTTAGATATCATGTCAGTGCTATGGACGACAAATATCCAGAGCTGTGGTTCCAGCTGGTCCAGGAAGTCAACAGGCTTTGACTAAGTCTGATTTTTAATCAGAAAGAAAATCCCCAAAGGGTGTGCGGCATTGGGGGGGAGGATATGGGGATGGTGTCTCTGAGACCTCTGTAGCAGATGAGCCCAGGAGTGGCCTAGAACTCTTTCTGGGTCATGCATGGGCCGTGGAAGACTGTTTCTGTGAAGGGGCAAGGCTGAAGTCAGTTGACAATGGGCTGACAGAGAGAGGGAGACCATCTTCCATTACACTCCCAGACAGAATGTCATAGCCACGGGGAGTTGATTTCCAACATCTGTGTTTCACTTAGCCATCATCTTTTGTTTGGCTGTCAGCAGCAGCAAGCAGCTAGCTCAGGTATAAGGGAAGGTGGAAACTTGGAAATCACAAGTCTCACATCAATCTATGAGGTCTGTATTTCAACACCTATATATCCAAAGGGACTTTTTTTGGGGTTGCTTTTAACTATGCTTATTTTATATTTTTAATTAAATCACAGTGAGACAAACAGTTACAAAGTTGTCCATGACTGGGTTTCGGTCACATAATGTTCCAACACTTGTCCCTTCACCAGTGCACGTTTGCCACCACCAGTGTCCCCAGTTTCCTTCCTTCCACCCCACCACGCAAGCTACCTCTATGGCAGGCACTTCTCTCCTCTTTCTCTCTCTTTCTTTCTCTCTCTCTCTCATTCCTTTTCAGCATTATGGTTTGCAACACAGTGGTGTAAGGTTATCATGTATATCCCTCTACCTACTTCCAGCAGTCAATTCTCCATCAGAGTGATCATTTTCACCAGCCATTGTCATAGTGGTTCCTTCTCTAGCCTACCTGCTCTCTTCCCCTTGCCCGACTTATGACAAGCTTCCAACAGTGGAAGATGTTGGAAGTCCTCCTTTAACTATTTTTAAAATGGCACAGTGTACATTAAGCATATGAGGCAGTCTTTACTACTTTACTACTGAGAAGACCAGACTAGCAGGTGTCTGAGATTCTGCCCTGCTCTGACATTCAAGGTGTCTTAAACAAATGAATTTTTACCGAGACCTTTCAGTTGCAGTTGCACAAAGCTGGCTCTAAGTCACAACGGGAATTCTTGGAAACTTCCAGAGCAGGTGAATCCTTTACTCGGACAACCTGATCTCCTGCTAGCATGGAGGCTTCATCAGGTAGCCACTGTCTGCTTACTGTCACCCAGCAGTAAGGAGTGTCCATAGAGCCAGCTAAGAGGGGAAAGTCCCCCTCACAAATCAGCTTACAAAGCCCATGTAGATCCTCCTGCTCCCACCTCTCTGCTCAGAGCCTGAGTTCTAGAGTAGTTTATGGTCACTTACACTCAAATCCAAAGTCGTCCTGTGGCCTGGTTAGCAGCTGGGAAATCAGAGACTGCTCCAATTGGTCTCCCCCCAGGGAAACCCCGGCTCAGACACAATAGGTGGGCACCAGGCTCTTAGGGAAGGGACTTCTGAAATCTTGCATTTTCAAGACAAAGCCTGGCTCTCCAAAACACTAGGCAGAGACCTGAGCCCCAGGAAGTTAACTTAGGCTTCCTTAAAACTAGGAAATTGGTTGAGAAAACATCCATGATTTCCAAAGAACCATTTTACTGCTATCTTCTGTCTTCCTCCTACTGCATGGGGTTTGCCCCAGTGATTCAGGCCTACCCTCACCCACATGGAATGACTTGGGGAAAACACATCCTTAGTCAGGGGACTCTGCCACAGGATCAGGAGCTTGGAAGATTTTGGAAAGAGATTATCATAGGCCCCACTTTTCCCCAGGCTCCTGCAGGCCCACAGTTTAGAATCTGTGTCTCTGGCGCCCTCTGCAGGTGGCAGAATTCGTCAAGTATTTACATCAGAGGATGAGCAAGTTTCCCAGAGACTAAGGGCGGAGAGGAGTCATGAGCGACACCCAGCAATGCTGAAGCCAAACACGAGAAGGCAGGTATGATACAGGCCAAAGTCAGTCTGTGGCTTTGGTTTCTTTAGTAAAATTTAAATAATTAGTTTTAATGACTTGACGGTAGTTTCAATAATTTGGCAGCAGACGGAAATGATTTTTTTTCTTTTAATGGGACACCCAGAAGAGATACCTCCCCTGGACCAGCACCATGATGAGGCAGAATGCACTTGGTGGTAGGGTGAGGGGCAGAATATCAAGCTATAGGGTCACAGTTTGCATTTAGGCTGGAAAAGTCATAGAGAAGAAGAGATGGAAGATTACAGCAGAGAAAAGGGGGTGCATGAGGAGAGACCTCAAAGAAGCAGGAGAACATGGAACCAAATCAGGTGCTTGTTGTGACCAAGAGGAGAGGAGGACAGAAGGACAAGCGTGGCAAGGTTATAGGACAGAAGACAGGAAACTGATCTTGGGGACCGTGATGTTTTCCTATGAAAGCGGTATTTGCTAAATATAGGTGACTTCAATACGGACCTAGAGGATGTGAGTTTATCCTTGGTCTGACTGTCTCTTCCTGTTCCTTCAGTTATACATAATTGTAAGTAACTCAACAATTTACTACTTCTGGCATGGTCAAAATAGTCCTAATTTGTGCTTATTGTTTGTCTACTTACATATAAAACTATGCACCTTCTTTCTAAACAGCCCCTATTGGGACAATATATGGAACTAGGTGGGAGAGAGAGAGGAAGAGGAGGGGGGGGGAGAGAAATGTGTGTTTCAGGTGGCACAATCATGTCTTTTCTTCCTGCCAGCACTTCCATTAGACACTTCCATGAGACTGTGTAAGGCGGGTGAAATGGAATTCAAGATTCCTGAGAGTCCTGCTAATTGAGGAATGTGAAAAACTACACCTGCCCACCACCTGGCTGTGTTGTTCTGTAACAGCAGGGGGCCTGTGTGGATTTTAGGCATCTCCAGAGGTGAGCCATGAGCCCCCTGAGCCTTGTGAGACTCCAGTGACCTGCGTCCTCCTGACCTTCTGCCACCTCCCCTCTCGTGTTCTCTATGGAAAAGTACAAGCTCGAATATAGACTGAGGACTGTACTGCAGGAAGGAGTGAGGGAATGCCAAGACCCTGGGCCCACTCCTCAATCCACATGTTCAACACACTGAAATGACAGGCTCTCTTTTACTCATTGAAGTCCCATAAGCCTCCCTGCTACCACCCTCTTGCCACACCACCTGGAAATTGCCATGTATGCAGGAGCTGGACAAGGATTTTGTGATGCACAAATGGAGCATAGAGACCTTGTCATGAGTGGGTGATGTGGGGAGATTTAGGGAGCTGAGGCAGGAAAGAAGGAGGGTAGACTTTTGAAGAGAATCCAAAGAACACAGTCAGTCTTTATCAGACTGGAAGGGGAGGGTGGTGTTTCCCAGCCACTTAGCTGATTCTTTGAGCCAAAGGACTCATACAACAGACACTGAACTCTCCGTCCATAACTTATGACTTTGCTTCTCTCAGATCAGCTGCCTTGCTCCCTATTAAACTGAAGGACATGGGAAGGTTTGGTGAAAATTTCTCTAGTCTGTGGGAAACTCTTAATCCATCTACTTAGAATGCTTTAAAGGTTTTGTGTTCAAAGTGGAGTTTTCATTCCATCAGTAAACTGACCACCTACACGTTAGAGAGGACCAAAGAATCCAGTACTACTTTATCAAGCATAAATCATTGGCCCTTTGGAAGCTGCATGCATAGGAAAGAAGAAAGGCCTGAGTATACTGATTTTCAAAGTATTCGCGTTTATTCTCACTTATTATCCCTTCTCAAATATCAGTTCTGAATGTGTCCATGGTTGCATCCATGGAAGCACTTTCTGGTGAGAATGTTCTCAAAAGCCATGCAGCATCAGTGCTCACGTCTAACTTTCATTCTCATCAAAACAGGCAGAAAAAGCATCTCAAGTATTCCTTGAGTTGAAGGATGGTAAGAGAGAATTTGACAGTTGTGTTGAAAGATAATAAATTTTGACTCTTGACTCTTGGAGAAATTTTTTTTCTCCCATTTCTAAGATTCTGAAAGGTTTGCCTTTAGATTTAGTTTGAAATGGGATGTACCACTTGAGGGCGCCATTATGTTTTAAGAAAAGAGCTTTCTGCTGCATTGAAGGTACCATCTATAGAGCCAAACGCACAACCAAGTTCTCTGAAGACTGAATTAGGTCTCAGTTTTAAGAAAACCAAGGGGAAAAAAATCTAGTATTTTTTAAATGCAAGAGAGTAACCAAGATCCAGTTGACAAGCTCTAAATGACATTTTCACAAAGCAGCCAAATGAAATATGAAGGGATGGTTTGTTATAAGATGCCCTGTGGAGTTTTGTAGAACAGACAGTTGCTTAAGATAAACATTCCAATGTGAAGTGAGAAAAATAGTGGGAACAAATTGCATAATAAGTGTCTTCTGACTCTAAGCTGGAAATCTAAGCCTTTTTGGGTTCCATGGGGAGAACTTTGCTTTGCTTGGGTGTTTGAAAGCTCTCTGAGAAAAGAAAAGCTGATATGTAACCCCAGCTCCCTCTTTGGCTCTATTTTCCGGGCAGGTCCTACTTTCAGCAGAAATGACCTGGATGACCCAAATTCTGAAATGAGGGATCGCAGAGGCATCCCACTGCTGGGGAGTGCAGGAGAATGAAGGTTCTGAAAAGAGTTGCTGAATTCAATGTGACGGGTGAGTGTTCCACGAAGCATTTGGGGAATGAGAGATGCAATAGGAAAACTAACTGTTGAATCATTGATCAGAATTAAAATTTCCTCTCTCAGTCATCTTCCATCCCCTTTCTTCCCCTTGGAGCTCAGTTCAAGTGTTCTGGTTTCCATAGAGCCTTTTCTTATTTCCCCAAAAGGATTTTTCAATGCCTTGTGCCATAAATCCACTCTCTTTCCTCTCTCTTGCAGTTATCATATTGTAGTTTGTGAACACGGTTGTTTAGAACTTGTGAACACAGTTTTCCCATTTGACTCTAAAACTTTTGAAAATGAGGGACAAATCATATAGCATTGTAGCCTCCACTGAATAACCTAAGGATGTTTTAAATACATAATAAGCACTGCTTAATCAGGGATGCTGTCTTGTTTGCCAGGGCATCGAAAATCAGATGGGCTGAACATGTAATGCGATTTGGAGACAACCCCTGGACTAGAGCCATTACTGACTGGATCCCACAGGATGTCAAAAGATCACGTGGCCGCCCACCTACAAGATGGTCAGACTTCCTTGTCAAAACCCTGAAGGAACGATTTGAGGCTCTTCATATTCCTGAGTCAACCAGATGCCATTGGGCTACATTGGCACGTGATAGGGTCCAATGGAAATGTTACTGGCGCCCGCTCAAGCAAATCAATGAATAACAGGATACAAGTGATCAAGTGATGTAAAGATAAATAAGATAAAAAATAAGATTCCCATTGATGTTTGAAACACTGAGGAGGTAGAGGGAGAAAGAAGGAGCCTGCCATAGTGACAGGTGTGGGGGTAACAGGGGGGGAAAGGGAAATGTACACTGGTGGAGGGATGGTGTTGGGACATTGTATGACTGAAATCCAATCATGAACACCTTTTAAATTTTTTCTTTGGTGATTAAATCAATCATGAACAACCTTATAACTGTATCTCTTCAATTAAGTGATTTTTAAAAAGGAGAGATGGTGGTATTTTTTTTAGTTTAAAAACCCTAAGGATATCAAAGACTTAAACTGTACATATGTATTAAAGTTTTTACACACATACATCACTCCCTATTCTCACAAATTTTGGATAATTACCATGGAGGAAATATAACAATCTGGTAGTATAGCCAAAAAGAAGGAAATATTCACACCTGTTTATCAAAGATTGCATCTAATATTCACTCCTGTTCATCAAAGACTGCCTCTATACAAGCCATTATCTTTAAACTCCAGGATCTTGCTGAGAGAGAACTAAATAGCTCTCCAAAGGTCTGCAGAGAATGAGTAGTAGAACCAAAACCCAAGCTCTGAGCATAAATGAATTCAAAGATTACGGTCCTTCCACTGCAAGGAGTTCTGCCCCTCTGGGATAAGGACTTATATTTTGATTTTGGTCCACTGGGTAAGTGCATGGTGGCTACTGGGCTAAGTGAGATGACTGAAGGCAAGATTATAGAGAGGGAGAAGGGACAGAAACCAACTGTGAATGCAAGGACTAGGTGTGTAATCACCCAGAATCTCCAGCTGAACTGGGCCATGAATCCACTCTCTTTGCCCAAGATGCCAAGCAGCCTCACTTGCTAATACTGGAACCCCTTTACTGGTAGGAAAGAAAAGGGACGGAGGGGTATTAACCACTATTGAGTTCAGTGTCAGATCCCAGAAGCCCTTAAAAAATCCAGAGAATTGTTTTTCAATCTGTGGTAATGGGCACTACTAAGGATCTAGTGATTTTTGCTGTGGAGTCTGAATCAGGGATTTTTATGTGCTTGCCTCATAGCCCTGTTGTGCTTCATAGAGAAATAAAGACTCTAATTCCTAGGTGTGACTTGACCACCAGAACATGAGTTAATTGAAGCATGTTAATAACTTACTAAGTTGTGCATTGGCAACAGGAAACGTTTAACATATTTTCTCCAGGAACCTTGACTACAACAAATCAAGTTTACAAGACCCTGGGTAGTATTGCTGGATGAGGAAGTCACTATTCCATTTTACCTGGTTTTCTCCTATGGCTTTTCTATTTTCCTATAAAATTGACTGCATAGTTAAGATGGTCAAGTATTGCATCTTGAATTAGGAAATGTGGATTATTGCCCACTGTCCAAACCCACAAGATTATTTCATAAGACATTAGCCCATCTCTGAGTTCTTGGAAAACTGGTCCATTGAAAGAGAGCTATGTGGCTAATTGCCTTTAGTTCTCCAGACAAAACTGTCCATTTGATTCCACTGCAAATAGCAGTTTTTTGGCTCGCCAGCCCAGCACTAAATTGGAAAGCCGAAGAGTAGAGCCAGATCAGTGGAAAATAACTTGCTCACTGCTCAGTGAATCTAGACATGAGAAGACCTCCAAAGACCATGATTAGGAAAATGAACAAATATTTGCAATTAATAGCAGCACTTCCATGCTCAGACCGCTGTTTGTATGATAACCTTTGCATTGCTAATAATCATTAGCAGCATCTGGAAGCGGAAGGAAATTTTTTCATTCCCACCATCTACATAGTACAATTCTGACCACCCACCAAGCCTATTAACCAGTGGCTCCAACCCTGAAATTCTCAGTAAATAACCTATAATCATTGCCTATGGCTAATGTTGCCTTTATAGAGACTAGAAACCACCTGACTAATGTGCTCTGTGGCAGTTGTTTTAATGTTTTTGATGCTATGATTTATGTTCTGGTCAGTCACAGGCCACTTTGCATTCTTTGACCAAGAAGAACAGTATCACTGACTAAAATGCATGTTCATGAGTATAAGTTATTTTATTTTTCACATTAATTCTTTGAGGAGGTAGGTACCGTTTCTCCTGAATTTATCAACAATGAAATCATTCCAAATAGAGTCACTTTGAATGACTCTGGAGGAAATAAAGCTCAGAAAGCCAGACCTTAACCAAAGGATGACCCTGGTGGACCCTAGTTGATGGAAAAGAAGGAAAGAGCATGAACTCTTAGCATGGAGGCATATTGTTGATACCATGTGTGTGATGTGAGTGCATTAAGGAAGATGAAGTAGAGAGAGAATGAGAGGGTCCATATGTGTTTATTCACAAAAGAAACTAACTGAGCTCAAGGAAACAATGCAAGTGTGGCAGTAGAGATTTAACGGTGGGCCTGATAATGTGTGTTGAGCTAGACACTGTGGAACTCAAACCTGCCCAGACATGAAGGCCTTTGAAATTTAGGAGCGATCTGATAAGCAAAAAAGAATAAAAGGAAAAACATCCTGTAAGATGCAGAATTTCAGGTCCAGGTTACTGCTGGAGGCCCTGGGAGGAAGACACTATACTGTAGGAACAAAGATCACAGTAAAAATATCAAGGAAGTTCATCAATAGTTCCAACTCTCTGCACCTTTTTAATTCCAACTCTCCCCACCACTTTATTTTTATTGAAAATGCTGTAATTTGAGAAGTTGTTTGTTTTACAGTTGTTTCAGGCGTTTAGTGTTTCAACACTACCCCCATGGCCTTTCCTCCACAAGTGCCATTTTCCCTCCCATCCCCAACCTGCCTCCTTAAGCACAGAACAAATTTTACTTTATGTTCCTTTTCCAACAAAACTTAAAGAAATGGCAACTAGAATGATCAGAAAATAAGAAGGTAACAACCCATTTGCAATTGCTATATGATATTAACTTATGTAAATAAGAAAAATAAGACCCTTTAGTACAACATAATAAAATGCTTACTCTTATTTAATAAGTTTTCATTTCCAGAATATAAAGCATATTACAATAAATTTTATTTTATATTTGGATCTTATTATGACAATAATGCCTTACCTGCCATTAATAAAAATTTTAAATAAATGCTGTGCTAATATACTTTGGAGTATGCCCGAACTATGTAAGACCTATTTATGTAAATTTTCCCCCCTACATTTTATATAAACACTGTGGTTTGCAAAATTATTCATGATGATTTGTTATAGGCATTCAATATTCCAATACCAATCCCACCACGATTATCACTTTCCCTCCAACATTGTCTCCAATTTTCCCAACCAATTTTCCCAACCACCCCTCAAGCTTGCCCCTATAACAAGCTCACAATAGTTTATTTTATATTGCTTGTTATCAATAAATTTATAACAGAATGATGAAAAAAAATTTCCTTTGAAAAAAATTAGTGTAAATTGTTGTATCTCACCATGGAGACATTAAGTCCTTGTATGAGGAATTATACAAGATATTATATGAAATGTTACTACAGTTTAAACCTTCTGCATTACTGTTTGTTTACTCGAGGTTGGTTGGCTTCTGTGTTATATCCCATCCAATCTGGTGCGCTACTACTGGATTATCAGTGCTGTAGTGTGTGTAGATGTTGCTCCTATAAATCAGAATTTTTAATTGCGCAGTACAGCTGGAATTCAATTTTTAACTAGGAGGCAGTTTGGGGGTGTGAACATAACTGCCAATGCTTCCAGAAGTACAGGGAGGTGGGAGGAAGTAGCCCAACCTGATTCCAAAAAGGCCTAGAGATTTCAGTCACAAAGACCCACGAACCATAATTTTCAGCGGGCTGATTTCTGGTTGAGACTTGGTCTGGAGACATTGGAGTCTGGCCCCCGGCATAGCTGCAATTTTGGAGTGTGAGAGCAAGCAACTGCCCCTGTTCTGTTTGGCGGGGCCCTGGGCTGGCCAGCCCTACTCCTAATGCCCCCAGATGTCTCAGCCATGAGCAGGTGTCTAAAGGATTTCTGGTGGCTAGTTGGTCTCTTTTGAGATTTATGTATGAGTCTCTGGAGCAAAACTGGTAGATTTCAAGTTCTTCCCCTTGATGATCCCCTAGCAACAGACTTTGGGGCAATTTTGGAAAACCATATAAAAGCTAACTTTATAGGACAAAGATGCATAATTGCTCAAATCTGGGGTCACCTGCATCTCTGCCTATGATATGTAATTCCTTTCTTTTTACTTTTATGGCGCACATTCTCTTGGAGATTTGGCTGCAACTCTACTTGGGATATGTATTTGGCTCTCTGCACTCTAGAGAAGCATGCATTCTCTCAAGTACAAAATGATCTTCCTATTTCCATCAGAGTTCCCCAAATAAAATATCTTACTTCACTATTTGTCTCCTCCCTGAAACTTTTTTTCAGCCAAGGTAGTTGATGAACAGAGCAAAGTCTCAGGCTGATTTTTCTTTCTCCTGCCAAGAGAAGTTCTTATCTCCAGCCTCAGTAACACAGAATCTTGAGAAATCTGGTGGTAGGGACTAATTCCCACCAAATGCAGATCAAGTGGAAGTCGGGTGCAGTTTGGTGATTGTTGTATGGAACTGGTGCGATGTAAGGTCTGTGCTCTGCTGGTGTTAAGCAGACTCTGCCAATCCTATTACTGAGCTGGGGGTGAGGGAAACAGCAGAGCTCCCCTCTCCTGGCTTCCACCTCCCTCTCTCCCTCTTCACATAAGTCACCTGCAGCACAAGTCTCAGGGTCAAAGGAAATGCTGGTCACAGGGTGGATTTCAGTATGAAGACCCTGATTCAACTGGAAAATTAAGTGACATGAGGGCCAAAAATCCCCACAGAATCTGAATTAGAGGGAAAGAGGATTGACCCAGTAAAAGGAAACTGCCATTAGATCAATCACTTGATTGATCATTTCCTGCTCCTGAAGGTGCCTAGACTCCTGACAAAAGAGAAAAAATGAAAGTCTTAGAAATTGGCTGCCCAGGGCAATAGAGCTGTGTGAGAGCAGACTCCAGCTCTGGGGACCATGTCCCCCTCCCTCACTGTAGCTCCTCCTGTGGCCTCTGCCTGGCTCCTCAGGTGGTCTGCCTCTCTGCCTTTCACCTATCTAAATTCTGCCTCCTTTGATCTCACCGTAAAGTTGGCTTCCTCAGAGAAGCTTTCCCACTTTCTGCTATGTGTGTATGCCACTTATAAGACTTCTTCCTTATCTTTGTCATTTTTCTCTCGAGGAAAAGGAACCTTTAGTAATTCCTTTTCAATCCAATGGTAAAAAGTAATAGCAATAATCCCCTCATGAAACTAGCCCGTTTCTGCAGATAACAAATGCTTAGAGCCTCTAGAAATAGAAGTTTATTTGAAATTCAGTGTTCAGTGAAGTGTGGAAACATACAATCATACATCTTCTCAATATCAATGGACTCTTTTTTACATTAATTTTATTTTTAATGATATTTCTTTATTAGCTAACAGCTAGTAGGAACATTTGTGTGTGGACTTTGGGATTCACCCAGCAGTGCTCAGAAGCTACTCCCAACACATTACTAGGGAGTCATTCCTGGTGATGCTGAAGGGACCACATGTTAGTACCAGGGATTGGACCTAGGCCTCCTACATACAAAACATGTAATCCAGACAATTGTGCTATCTCTCTCCTTATTTTTATTTTATACCACAATTATTTAAGTATTTTTTATTTAGCACATCACTCTTTAGGTGACATTTATATTTTCCTCAATATTAAAAAAACATTCTGTGTGGGAGAGGAAAGTTAAAAGTTAGGAATTCAGTCTCATAAGACCCAGAAGTTCCATTTCCTGGAAACTAAAAAAAAGAAATTTATTCAGAAAAGACATGTGCATGCCTATGTTCACTGCAGCACTGTTCACAATAATCAAACGTTGGAAATAATGCAAGTGTCCAGAAACAGATGACTGGATAAGAATATCTGTGGTACATATACACAAGGCGTACTGCTAACCTATAAGGAAAGGTGAATTAGTGCAATTTTCTGCCACATGGATGGATCTAGAGAATATCGTGCTGAGTATAGTTAGTCAGAAGGAGAGGAACAGACAAAATGATTATTCTCATATGTAGAATACTAAGAGACATAATATGGGTATAACAAATACCCAAAGAAACAGAAACCAAGAAATGGTCATCAATAGGAAGCTTACCTCAGTGGAGAGATGGAAAGGATTTAGGGGGCAAGATGGGGGCCCTGGGATAATGGTGGAAGGAAGTGGACATTCTGGGAGATGGTGTGGTTAAGGACTGTGTTATATATGAAACCCTATCACTTCAGCAATGTAAAACATGGTGCCTAAATAAATAAAAATTCTAATACCGTTTATTTTAAATCACTTTTATCACTTCACTTGTCTTCCCGTTGTTCATAGATGTGCTTGAGAGGGGCACCAGTAACATCTCCATACATCCTGTCACATGCTAGTATAGCCCAAGGGCATCTGCTAGGTCAGGGACATAAAGAGCCTCAAACCATTCCATCAGGTCATGGGAATGAGGTCTATATTTGTTACTAGTATTTGGCATATCAAAATATGACACGGGTATGCTAACAATTGTTGAGGGTACTAATGCCAACCTAGAACTGAGCATTAAATAGAGGCAAAAAGATACACATGACAACCCTTTAATGTATGTTCTGTAATCCATAGTCTGGAGGGGAAGGAAAAGAGAAAGAGAGAGAAATGGAAAGAAATAAAGAACCTGCCATGGAGCAGGGCTGGGGAGGGGGGGAACCGAGGGGGACGTTGGTGGTGGGAGATGGGCACTGGTGGCGGGATGGGTGCTGCAACACTGTTTGACCAAAACCCAAATATGAACTTTTTAATTGTATATCTTTGTAATTTTAAAAATTAAAAATTTAAAAAAAATGACACGGGTAGCTTGCCAATCTTTGCCATGAGGGTGGAATACTCTTGTAGTCGCCTCTCATCTTGTGCATTTTTATTTTAAAATAAATTTTATAATGTTTTTCAAAGGTTGATTGACCTGATTCCTACCAGGATTGAGCTGAGAGGATTATAACCTATCAATTCATCTCTGATTGAAATGACCTCTCCTGGGATTTGGAGAGAAAGTTCTGGAATTTGAGTGAGCGCTTTGTATGCAAGAGGTCCAGGTTTGGTACCTGGGACCCCATGGCTCCCAAAGCACCACCAGGAGCAATCCCTTAATACAGAAACTTTAGTTGCCCCTGAGCCACACTGGGGAAGGAAGGAAGGAAGGAAGGAAGGAAGGAAGGAAGGAAGGAAGGAAGGAAGGAAGGAAGGAAGGAAGGAAGGAAGGAAGGAAGGAGGGAAGGAAGGAAGGAAGGAAGGAAGGAAGGAAGGAAGGAAGGAAGGAAGGAAGGAAGGAAGGAAGGAAGGAAGGAAGGAAGGAAGGAAGGAAGGAAGGAAGGAAGGAAGGAAGGAAGGAAGGAAGGAAGGAAGGAAGGAAGGAAGGAAGGAAGGAAGGAAGGAAGGAAGGAAGGAAGGAAGGAAGGAAGGAAGGAAAGGAAGAAAGAAAGAAAGAAAAAGAAAGAAAGAAAGAAAGAAAGAAAGAAAGAAAGAAAGAAAGAAAGAAAGAAAGAAAGAAAGAAAAAAAGAAAGAAAGAAAGAAAGAAAGAAAGAAGAAAACTCAAAAGGAAAGAAAAACTTTAGGTTTCTTTGGGTTACTAAATAGAGGTCTCAATGCCTTTTTGTGGGTAGATGAGGGGCTGGAGGCTGGAGAGATAGGACAGTGAGTAGGGTGCCACATGCAGCAGACCTGGTTTTATCCCGCCCCCTCCCCCGCAATGCATATTGTCCCCTGTACCAGTGGCAGGAATGATTCCTAAGTGCAGATCCAGGAGTAACCCTTAGCATCACCAGATGTGACCCCCAAACAAAGTAAAACAAAAGGTTGATGGGGAAATGAAGGGGTTTCCACCTTTGCTGAGAAGAATGTCAGTTGTAATAAAGCAGAGAAGGCCCTAAACATATGAGTCTGGCTGCGTGGTTGAAGCAGTCACTCATTTCTTCTTTTAGCTGGACCTTGGGAAGCACCCTTTGGTCACACTTACCTCTCTCTCTCTCTCTCTCTCTCTCTCTCTCTCTCTCTCTCTCTCTCTCACCAATCGGTGTTTCCAAGGTCCAGCTAAAAAAAAGAAATGAGTTTAGGGCCTTCTCTGCTTTATTACAAATGACATTCCTCTTGGCTGAAAACACATTTGTGGGTGGGAGGCAAATGGGGCTGGGGAGGGAAGTGGACACTGGTGATGAAGGAGTCAGTGTTTCAAACATTGTATGCCTGAAGCCCAATCATGAATAATTTAAACCTTTTGAAAAAGATAGGATATGCTTCTGAAGGACAGGGAATCTGATGCTGCTCAGTTTAGCTCATTAGCCCTGGGAAGACAACCTTGCAAATGGACAGGTGTCAGGGATGCTAAACACTTTTCAGAAGTTCCCCAGGATCACACTCACCTCTCCTCTGCTTCTCTTCTCCCTGTGGATGAGGGATTCTCTTCCTTTTAAGGCCCCACCTTTCACTGCTTGCAGTTGCAAAGGAGATACTTTGATAGATTACAAATTGTTTTCAGAAGCTGACCTAGACATAACATCACCACTTCCTGATTATATTGATATGTGTTTCTATTATGTGCTTATTTGCGCCTCCAGAAACAATTCTTTTTTGTTGTTTTACTGTAAACAACATTGCAAGGTCTCTGGGTTCAGTCGTAATTATTTACCCGTGCAGTTCATGCACCTTTGTCCCTAGGGAATCTGGTGGCGTGAATTTACAGGAACATCAGGGTATTTCTCACCAACAGTTTCCTGTTATTGATATGCTTTTGTTTGGTTGTGATTTTTTTATGCATTCAGTTTCTCAAGGGAAAAATAAACAGACACGTGACAATGATCACAGTCAGGGGCTATCATCTGGGGCCCTCTCAAACGTGTTTTCAGCAGGGACTGGGCGCTCTGGCAAGGACAAATGCTGAGGACTTGTATGGGCAGACAATTGGTTATCATTCATCTGTTTGCTTTGTTTCCCGTGTGCTTCAGATATTTTGAGTGAATGTGTGTTACATTATGTCAGAAAAATTCCATAGCCTAGAAAAAGTCTGTATTAAAATAGAAAACAATACAAGTGCTTTATTGATGAAATATCACTGGATTTTCTGGGCTAAAATACAGGAAACCAAAGTCTGATTTTTCATAAGCACTATAGTAAATTTAATCAATATAGATTAGAATTCTCATGAGGCGACATCTTGGTGCCAGAAAATTGTAGTACTTACTGAATTGAGACTTTGGAAAGATATCAAATGTACTAAATTTTCAGTGTCATCATTGCTTAAAAATAAACAGTCACTGTGTTTTTCAATGTCTGTTTTAACTGAAAAATGAGAATCCCTGTCCTCAAAAACACTCAGGAGTTGTCTTTGTAAGTTTGTGCTGCTTCAAAAAGATGCTTGCATCTAACCTAAGATGCTTGCACTCTTAGGTTCATTGCAGCACTATTCACAAGAGACAAAATCGAGAAACAACCCAAGAGCCCAAGAAGAGATGAGTGGATAAAGAAACTGTGGTATATATTCATAATGGAATACTACTCAGCTATAGAAACAAATGAAATCGAACAAACAAAGGTGATCCTCTAATACATGTAATATAAATTGACAAGTAAAAAAGTAACACTTTTCCAATGGTAAAAGATCCTGAGAATTGGTCTACAGAATTGAGTTTGCCAAGGGGTGGGGTAGGGATTAGAAGGGAACCTTAAGACATTGGCAGAGGAATACTGGCACTCAATCAAGTAGAATTTGTAGGGTTGGAACTTTGTATGCCTGAAATTCAGTATCAACAGCATTTTGTTTTTTAATTTTTTTGAAAAGTCAATATACATTTTTATTAAGGGGCGTTTATGTACAATCTATATGTTTTCTTTCTTTTTTTTTAAAGAAAAGCACCAAGATATTCCTTTAATGTAGACAAAACCACAACAGTTGATAAAATTCTAGAGTTGAAGTTGATTAGACCACAAAACTTTAGTATTAAAATCAGTAAGTCTAAAATCAATTTTTATGTAAAAATTGTTATATCACAACACAGAGTTGTTAAGTCCTTATCTAAGGATTTACTAAGCTGTATAATGCTTGAGCCTCCCATATGATATTTTTTTTTATCTGCTGAGTTTTTGCTGGCTTCCATGCTCCTTCCCATCTAATTTGGGGCGCCTTTACTGGAATTCCAGTGTTGGGGAATTTGGAGGTGTTGTGTTGGCACATTTGCTCTGGCTATTAACACTCTCACCACACAGTCCAAAAGATAGTAGGATCTATGATCTGGGCCTATTAACAAGCATTTTAAATCACAGCATTTCGTGAAAATTGGAAAAGAAAAGATTGAGTTCTAGTAAAAAAAAATGTTTATCCAAGACAGCACAAGTCTTGGCCAGTCGGGCCACTGAATATTGTACACAGAAGTTCCCTATGAGAAATGAGTGCAATCTCATTTTATAATCTAATTATTTAAGTCATCTAATCTGGGAATTGTTTTCAAAACTTCTATTCAATAAGAAGTGATAGTAATGTGAACATGAAAGAATAAACAAAATCACAGCAAAACGAGAATGGATGAATGAAGGGGAAACATCAATCCAAATAGAATATTTATAGAAGGCTGGCTCTATTTTCCCACTTAAGCAGAGCTGGAAGACTCCTTTCCAAGAAGGAAAATAACTTTTGTTCTCTCCCTTTTGTACTTACTCATCTACAACTCGCTTCTAGGGAGAAGGATTTCCTTGTTGATGAAAGAATGATTGATTTTTACATTTGTGAAACGGAGCTCCTGCCAGGACTCCAGCGGCCATGGAAGTTCATTCAGAGTCTCGGCCTGAGTTTCCAGCTAATCCTCACTGCTCCTCTCCACTGCTCTTAGGGGTCTGTGACATAAAGCCCCCCAAACATGGTGGACTCAGGATGTCTCTTGAACATCTGAATAGAGCATTGCTTTAGAGCTCTAACAGTGCAGAATAGCTCAGACCAAGTTTGTCGTTTGGAAGCAATTTGCCTTGCAGGTTCCTCAGCAAGGCAAATTGCTTCCAAATGAAGCAATTGCCTTGCTGGGGCAAATTGTTTGTTTGTTTTGTTTTCAGAAAATCACCTACTTTACAAAGAAGTATTGTGAAGACTGCCCCCCCCACCATCCTGTTAAAAATGCCATCTCAGTGCTTATCCCCTGTAGATATAATGCAAGTGGATCTTCTCCTCCTTGTGTTTGCAGTCAGTTCAATTTTACTATTAGATGGGCAAGACCTGCCAAACTCTAGGAGAGAAGCAGCAGTAAATAAAATGATCTTACAGCAGGAGTGAGTGGCGATTAAACAAGCACACAGGTAGCTCTGGCACAAGAAAAATATTACAAGTACTTATTTGTACTTGTCCAAGGAGTACATGTCACTTGACATGTACAAGCAAACTTCTAAAGACGCTCAGAAGAAAGACAAAGGACTTAAACTTGGAAGACATCTGCTTTCATGATAGAGAGGGCACTGGCTTTGTTTGAAAGAATCCTAAGAGATGCGTGATTCAGAAGAGGAATAAGGATTTTCTAAGTGGAGAAAACAAAAGGAGCAAATGCCTGGGAGGCAAAAGTGGAGGATTTTAGGAAATGGATAGTTCAAAGGGTTTCCAAAAGGTTCTCTGTAAGGAGTTCTGTGGAGACTGGAAAAGAAGGGTGTTGGAAGATCCTCAGGATTTGCAGCCGAGGCAGAGTGCTGTCTATGAATCCCCGTACAGACTCCTGACCAAACAACTGGGCCCTCTGAGTTTTCCCCACTAATGTCACACATAGCAAATAACCATGTCTGTGGTGCTGGATGAACCTGATTGAGGCTGCAGCTCCATAGCCTCCAGCTGCCTCAAAGGCAAAGGGATCCTATTTCAGTACATCTACATAACTTATCTCTGGCCTCCCACATCCCAAAGCCTGTGGGCAGCAAGGGACTAGGGGAGAATCTCTGCTCTAGGCAATGGGGAACAGGGAAGCTTTTTGAATAAGAATGTAATAGCACAAGGACTTCCTGTTAAACGGCCAATATCCCAAACCACAAGTACACAAGTCATTGCTGAAGCCCAAAGAGATGAATGTCTAGATGGGAAGGTAGCCTTACGCATTGAACTTCTATTTTGTCTTCTATTTGCAAAGCTAGCTGTCTCAATGGATGCCTGACTTAAGAGAAGAACAGAAGGGAAAGAAATGGAGGTAGAGAGTAAGAAGAGGCAGACAGGGAGTAAGAAGGGGATAGGGGCAGGGCTCACAGGCCTCAGGTGTAGAGGCCGCTGGTGTAGAGGGGAGAGGTACAGCTCTATATCCAAATTGCAGAGTCAGCAACACTGAGAGCAGAAGATCAAACCACAATAAGCAAACTTAAAAAATTTCCCTTTCAGGGGCCTGAGCAATAGCACAGCAGGTAAGGCATTTGCCTTGCATGCGGCCGACCCGGTTAGATCCTCGGCATCCCATATGGTCCCCTAGCACCGCCAGGAGTAATCCCTGAGTGAAGACTCAGAAGTAACCCCTGAGCATTGCCGGGTGTAACCCAAAAAGAAAATATATTCCCTTTCAAGGAGACAGCTGGTGGGAAGGGGGGTGAAAGGGAACCTGGGGACACTGGTGGAGGGAAATTGACACTGTGGTGGTACCGGTGCTGGAATAGAGTATGTCTAAAACTCAGCTACCAATAACTGCGAATCATGGAGCCCTAACTAAAGAGTAAAAAGAAAAAGGGAATACGTCTTAATACACAGAAGAACATTTAGATCGAGCTCCGTGATGGGAAATCTCAGACCTGTCCCGTGAAATTGTGTCCGTGTCTAAATTGTTTAACTCACCAGCTCCCCATAAGATCCCCAAGCCCTGCCAGGAGTGACCCCTTAGTTCAGAGCCAGGAGGAGCCTAGAGCACAGCCCTAATTTTGGGGGTGGGCCCCTCAATCAAAACAAAAAAAACCACAGAAATTAATTTGTCAGTTTTGTTCTAATTTCAAACCTTTAAGCTTGTCTTTTATATCTTTTATGTAACATATATTCTCAATTTTTCTGACATGTCTCTTTAGGAAAAAATTAAATATGAAAAAATGACTATTATGAAAGGGAAAGTCTTATATTCAGTCAGAAATAAATATCCAAGTCTTTCCTTTATTCCTTTGGGGGCTGTGGAGGGGGAGGGTGGAGAGGTGGTTCCCAAGTCATGCTCAGGAGGTTCAGGACCCCAAGAGCTGTTCTTGGCTAACTGGGCTGGTAGTTCAATACAAGGGCGAGAAGATGTGGTGCACTCAAACTTCTTGTGCCAGAGAGACCCTGGCCACCTTGGCCATGTTGGGGATCTCCAGGGCCACGTCCAGTAGTATTGGGCAGAAGGGGCCTCTGGGCCTGTACCTAGTGATGCTCAGGGAACCATGCGGTACTAGGAATCACACCTGGATAGGACACACACGATCTCTTGGCCTGCCTTGCCTTTATTTTTAAACTAATTACTGAATAATACTTATGTCTGTATGATTGCTCAAAGTTTTCTAGAAATTCTCAGGTATTTTACCTTTTATTTATGACTGATCAACTGACCTCTTAGAAGGCCATAAGTCTAATGAGTAAAGCATGGAAGGCAGAGCGGGATCCCCAAAAAAGAAAAGCAGGCAGTTATGTTTTATTTTTTGCCTATATGTTACCATTAATGAAGTTCCTAAAAGCAAAATTAAATTTAAAAAATTGAAGGTGGGTGTTCTTAAGCATTGCCCAGGGGGTCCCAAGACCACTCCCAGCAATACTAGACCGACTGGACCAGTAGCAAAATCTTGGGCAGAGAATACAGTGCCGGGGTCCACAGTGATACTTGGGTAACTCCAGGGAGAAAAAAAATTTCATTATGGATATTGACAAGTTGAATCAGATAGTTTGGTTGGCAAGAGAGATAAAAGAGAAGTTTGTATGCAATTAATAATTAGCTTATGTCAAGAGATTTAGACATCTCATATAGGCCAAACAATTTTTGTGAATCTATTTTAAGAAATATATCAGTTAAGACCAACAACACCTACGTCTATGTACATAAAGATTTCAAGTAACGATTGATTCCTCAGACAACTTGTTTTTCCTGAATTAGGATTTTGTCTAATGAATGTAGCAAAGTCCAGAACTAGGCTTCACACTAGTTTAGGGAATTGGCACAAGGATTTTCCCTCTTCGTTTTAAGTGCATTAGCATGAAATCAAGATAGAGATAAAAAGTAGAGACATGAAAAGATTATTTATTTGGGGCTAAAGTTTCTCCTTTCTCTTGAGTGCTGATGATATAGGTAATTTTACAAACAGGATGAAAGACAGGTAGACTAGTAGGAGCCAAAGTCTGATCTAGAGATTTGGTTAGAGTAGTTGTGTGTGCTGTGTCTGAAGTAGTGGGATTAGTGGACAAAGAGAAGACATGAAGTCATCCCAGATGAGGAGGTGGGGAGAGTGGAGAGGCTACAGTGTTAGTTGGCTGCATACACAGCTATCAAGAATCCCAGGACAACAATTTGTAATATCGTTAAGTCAAGAGTCCAAGTCAAGTTGTCCAACTTGTCCAATGACAAGTTCCAAGTCATTGGAACTTGAAGGGGAAAATGCTGGAGGCAAACAGGTGGCCAGCACAAGGGAGAAATGGTAGCAGCTGTGTCCTTGGTTCCATACATTACTTTGGATTCTCTTTTCCTTTTATCAGAATAGATGCAACAATTCATTCCTGGGGATATGTGGAAACCACTTTAGGTGTCTATGTCAGAAATGTCATTGTCCTTAAATGACAATTTTCTGGAAGGAAAACCTACTTCATAGTTATTTCCCTAGAATAGTGAAGACGCTTTCTCAGTTTATGGTGGCACCGACTGTTAGCACAAGCGATCTGCCTGGTCAGTAACTATCGCGAGATCAATTGATAATTTTTGAAAGTCCTCTCACATTTTTCTCTTGAAACTTAAAGCTTATTTGTTGCAGGACTCCTAAGGGCCGCTGCATCTGCTCTGGATTGCCTCCCGAAAATCACTCCGTAGATAAGGGGTAGTCTAAATGTGGCAGTTTATCTGACCATGTATGCTGTACTAGCTGGTATAAATATTCTCCCATGCTATCACAATCATCGTGGGACTAGCTAGATCTTACCAGCATATTAGCCTGGCCACGTAAGGACACCTAAGTAATTAGACCAGAGAGAAATGCTGTTTGCTTCCAAACAAACAAGCATGGCTCCCCTGATAAAATATAAAACTACAATGAAGTAGAGGAGACTTGTGTGAAGGCTTGGAGAAATATTCAACTGGCATTGGTGTTGATCTTTGGTACAGTGACCTGCCATCTCAGAAACCCCCTTCTCTACATTTCAAAGGCATTCCGCTCAAAACATTAGCACAGTAAAGGCCCTAGGTAAGATGCAGGGAGGGACTACCTAGGGGCATTGGGCCCTCCCCTGCTTTCCATAACAATGGGAGGAAGGTCTGAGTTGGGGGTAAAAACTTGCCGGTTCCCGCCTCCCGGGCTTCTTCTTCCCGGTGGAATCTCGCCTTGTGCGTTTTCCCCTTGAGTTATACACGTGGTGGTCGCCATCTTGGCCTACACGTGGCTGGGGTTCTAGCCTGGAATCCTAAGCATCGGGTTTTTCCTTTTGCTGATTTGTATGCCTGAACCTGTGATAAGTAAAGTCTTTTAAAAACCGCATCGGATTCCTGAGTATCCATCCATTCCTCGCCGGCTCGGAGGTAGAAGGGAACTTCGCCTCCGGCACTGTCGGGGGACCCCAGCGGAGCGCCCGACACCTATTTACTATTATCACTATATGTTTGTTACTAAATGTTTTACAGTTTTGCTACAGTAAATGTAAGTGTGGATTTTTTTTTTTTTTTTTTTTTGGTTTGGAGGATCTTGGGGAGGCCACAGCCAGCAGTGGTCTGGGTTTACTCCCAGCTCTGGGTTCAGAAATTCTGGCAGGCTCAGGGGACCATGTGTGGCATCAGGGATTGAACACAAATTAACAGCTTGCAAGGCAAGCGCCTACCTAATGTACTATAATAGCTCCAGCCTTTGATTTTTATCAGAGTAGTTTCAACCAGAGAACTCATGTTCTACATCAATTTCTGCATTTTTCTATATACTTCCCTATGATTCTTCTTGATCATTCATTTTACAATACCAGTAAAATAATGCAAAACTCTAGCTTATTCTAATATTTAAATGCAAGCATTTAATTTTTGGACTTATTTTAATTTATCTTTATACTTTTACCATGTACTAAGCAAGCAATCTCATTTTACAGCAATGTCTGAATTTTACAACAGAACTTGGAACCAATGATGCTTGGTCTCATTATTTTTTCATGAAAACTTTATTCTCCCCGAAGAGTACTGCTCTACTAAAGCTGACTGCAAACTTCTTGTCATTCTAGAATCTTGATAAAATGACTTTGGACTACTTTTTTTCAGATCTAATAAAATTCAGTAGAGGCTAAAGAAGAGGTACTGGAGAATCGGCCACAGACAAATCCCTACCTCTTCAGTGCTCTATCAGTGAGTCATGAGGAATAAGAATAAATTCTTATTAACAATATGGAAAGAGTATTGTGAGCAACTTTGTAAATCACGGTGTTTAAATAAAGTTTAGAAATTAAAAAAATAATAATCTGGAAAGATGCACCTTCATATCTCTCCCTTCCCTGGAGATGGTCTGCAAACCACAATTTTTTTTTCAGTTTTCTAGGGTGATATATTATTTTTACTTGTTTTGTTAAAAGTTTATTTTATTTTAGTTTTTTTTATTGATTACTGTTCTGCCCCTCGAAGTGTTGCAGGTGTGGCTGCAGTGCCCGGCTATGTCGGCAGGTGACAGACAGGAGACAGGCTTGTCTACACCCAGGGATCTGCCCCATGGGCCCTGGATGGTTGATGATCTGACATAGAAAAAGACTGGGTCCCCTGGGATGAACCCAGAGCCACATCAGAGCCTGGCAAGCTACCTGTGGTGTATTTGATATGCCAAAAACAGTAGCAATAATGGACCTCATTTCCAACAAATGGAGACATTACTGGTGTCCGTCGAGCAAATGGATGAACAATGGGAAGACAAGTGATACAAGTAATTGATTGCTGTGAGATGCACAGTTATAAAGTTGCTCATGATTGGCTTTGAGTCTTACAATGTCCCATCACCTGTCCCTTCAGTATACATTTCCCACCACCAAAATGTCCTACCACCTCCCCAAGCGCCTACCTCTCTCTCTCTCTCTCTCTCTCTCTCTCTCTCTCTCTCTCTCTCTCTCTCCAATATAGTTTGCAGTACAGATACTGAAATGTTATCATGTATATCCATTTCAGCAGAGCCTGGCAAGCTACCCATGTCTTATTTGATATGCCAAATACCAGTAACAATTATAGACCTCATTCCCATGACCTGATGGAATGGTTTGAGGCTCTTTATGCTCCTGGAGCAAGCAGGTGCCCTTGGTCTCTACTTGCATGAGACAGGACATATGGAGATGTTACTGGTGCCAGCTCGAGCAAATCGATGATGAACGGGAAGACAGACAGACAGTGACAGTGTATATCCATTTACCCGCTTTTAACACTCAGTTGTCCAGTTTGATCATTTCTAACTATTATTGTCGTACTGGTCCTTTCTCTATTTTAACTACCTTTTGTCCCACACATACTTCTCAACCACAAATTTCTACAGAAAAGTATCTGGCTCCAAAAAATGGTATCTGCAACAATGAGTGTGTACATTCAGATATGCTGTTTTTGCAATTCAGATATGCCAAATATGCCCTGTGAGTCAAGAACAACCTATCTGTATTTCTGTGTGAGTGTGTGTGTATGTGTGTGTGTGTGTGTGTCTCAGTCTCTCTCTCCCTCTCTCCCTCCTTCCTTCTATCCCTATCTCCCTCCTCCCTATCACTCAACTCTGGGTAAAAGTCTATCAACTGTTATATTTAGAAGAGTTCTATAGACTGAAAAGCTTCTATACATATGATGGCACTGTTCAGTTGTTTGTGTTTATCCAGCTCTGGCTATGAAGTCACTCCACCACATAATGAGTAGCCTGACAACTCGTATTTCCTGTGCTGTGAACTCATTATCACCATATATATTCCTTGGCATAGCTAAAGGAACACATTTCACCTGTCATTTTTGTGTCCATCCTAAGAGCACACCCATTTATAATGCAATGGTATTCATACTTACAGAACTGGCTCAGAATTATATAATTGTTCTTGTGCCTGCTGAAGCAGAGGCTGTTATAGCATGAAAATTGGCTCAGACTGAAGAAATTCCCCAATGATTCATAAAAGGTACTTGATGCTTTCTAGGAAAAAGTGTCTCATTACCCAGATAACTGTTCATTAGAGTTAATATCCTCTGGAAATGACCCTGATCTTTGATACTTAGCTTGTAGTTTTATAGGCTCATATATTTATTGCTGTCATTTAGAAGTGGCCAACTTCAGGAAACGGTCCCATTTCTAATTAAAACTATTCTACCTTTACTTCAAGAACAACTTCTGATGTATTGTTCACAATTACCCCATTCTACTTGCCAACGCCAAGTTGAGAGTAAATATCCAGTTCTTCAAAAAATAAGACATAAAGGGGGGCCAGAGCAATAGCCCAGTGGGTAGGGCGCTTGCTTTGCACGCAGCCGGCCTGTGCTGGCCCGGATTTGATCCCCGGCATCCCAAATGGTCCCCAAGCACCACCAGTAGTAATTCCTGAGTGCAGAGCCAGGAGTAACCCCTGAGCATCGCCGGTATGACCCAAAAAGCAAATAAATAAATAAATAAAAAAATAAATAAATAAATAAATAAATAAATAAATAAGACATAAAGGGAAATCTTTAAAATGATTCCTGCTGCCATTAACAGACAATCTCAGTTCACTGGTTTAATCTCTATAATAAAGATTTAGTGGGCCCGCCACCTCTGAGGGGTCCCGGAAGCAGCCGGATGAGACTCCGCCCATCACACTAGCCACCATTTTTGCTGTCCGGACGCTGCAAAACTGCCTCAGACCAGATCAACAGAGCAAAGCCAGTTTGAGCCCAGGTAGGCGGCTCCAAGAGGCGGGAATCACTGGGAAGTCGTCAGATGGAGGCGTGGTCGTCCCTTCCCCCCTCCATCTTGTCGAGCCTGGTGGCCCTGCCCAGGAGCTGCACGCGGGCCAGCATACAGGGCCTCACGGACGGCTGGGGAGGCTGGCGCTCGGCTCGCGCCGGGCCTAGCTGACCATGGAACCCCGAGGAGGGCAGATGGGTTTTGGGAGGGGGCCCGTCGCCTCTGAGGGGTCCCGGAAGTAGCCGGATGAGACTCGCCCATCACACTAGCCACCATTTTTGCTGTCCGGACGCTGCAAAACTGCCTCAGACCAGATCAACAGAGCAAAAGCCAGTTCGAGCCCAGGTTGCGCGCGCGGGTCGCGCAGTCTACTAAAAATAGTGAAACAGTAATGTCTTTTAATGCACTGCATTCAACGAAGAGCAGGAAAGTTTGTTGGGAAGGAGATACAAAGAGGAAAGAAATGACATACAGAACCCGCCAAGTGGTTGAGGTGCGGGAGGGCGGAGGGAGGTGGGGACATTGGGGATGGGAGATGGGTTTGGGCAGAGGGTGCGTGTTGGAACACTGTAGAACCAAAGCTCTACATGAGCATCTTTCAATTTAAAAAAAGGTGGAATCTACCACAAACATGTGGGAATCAGTGGTTAGGTAAGACAGAGAAGGGAACAGTGTGCTAATATTTGTCAAAAATGATAATACCACCCTAGAACTGAGCATTGAATATAGGAAAAAAAGATATACATGATGATCTTTGAATGTATGTATTGCAATCCACAATGTGTAAGAGAAGAGAAAAAGAGAGAGAGAGAAGAGATAAAGAACTTGCCATAGAGGCGGGCTAGGGGAGGTGGGAGGGAAGTGGGGACATTGGTGGTGGGAAATGGGCACTGGTGGAGGGATGGGGTGCTGGAACACTGTATGACAGAAACCCAAACATGAACATCTTTGTAATTGTATATCACATGGCGGTGTAATAAAATATTAAAATAAATAAATAAATAAATAAATAAAAATCCAATAATTCCAAAAAAAAAAAAAAGATTTAAAGCCCGGAGGCAGAACAGTCTCTGGCTCCATTTCTGTATTCTCTCTTTGTTTTATTAACCTCTGGTGTCAACTTTGTCCTCAGTCTGAGAGCAAGAAGGTTTCCAAGGCAGGGAAATCACTGATGGGGTGTCTCATGTGGTTCTTCCTAGAGTTCCCCGCAACTCTACAACTGGGGAAAAATCCCAAGGTTGGGATGGTCACCTGTGTAGGCCAGTTTAGATGTTCTTGATAATGGGGCATGAAATGTGGCGCCGGAAAGAAAAGAGAGTAGACAAGAAGAGGACAGGAAATTGTCATGACTTTATACTTTAAGGGTATAAAAGGTTTATGCTGATTGGCCATGTGAAATATCCCAGCATCTACTTTTAAGGTGCCCATTAAATTTTGAAATGCTCACTAACTGTCCTTAATTGCTCTGCCGACTTAAATGTGTTGGGAATCAGAGTGGGGAAACTATATTGAATTGAAGAAATGTGCAGACCTTGTGCTCACTCATGGTTGCTCAGGTAACCTAAAGCTTAGACAGTCCTTGTGTGTTTGTCTCACTCTCTGCTACCACCCCATGCTGGACAGAGGTCAAAAAGGACAATATGATTGGCTTTATTACAGTAAAGTCTCACCCTCACACATTTAACAGACTGATGTTTGTAACTCATGGGGTAGAGTTAGTTGGTGAGTAGAAAGGTATTGTCATGAACAATTTGAATTGATCAAAACATCTCTGATCTGAGGTCAGGGCAGTCTTCCTTGAGGAGAGTGACATGAAGAAAACTATAAAGAGATTGGGGGGGCGGGGAGTGACTGCTTAGTAGAAACCAAATGTTTCTATTAAATTCATTGTAAATAGTGTTCATCAAAGACAAAAAAGAAATAAAACCCTCAAGTTGGCACTATTTTTTCCGGTTAGTAACAACTGTATATTTCTACTTCTGAATCTCTACTGTTTCTTCTGACTTATATTTCCAACTACCACTATGTGTATGGTTCAGAAACTCTTATCACGTCCAAAATGGAATACATCTGTTTTCATTCTCAATCTCATATGCACATCTTCACAGGCATCCAAAGTAAGAATAAAAATCCATCCATTTACCCTCCATTATCCCACTGACCCATATCCAATTAGTCACCAAATATTATTGACTCTACATCCTATATACCTTTCAAATTCCTTTTATTCTTCTTAGGATCAAAGTCAGCTCAATGGTCTTCTAAATCAGTGAACTTACTTCCTACCACATCTTTCTTCTTACATGAATTATCATCACCACTTTCTCACTCTCAGCTTTTATATATTTTCCATAGGAGAAAAATCTCTCTATTTAATATACCTCTTCTGTTGGCCTCTATAGCTTCCTTTATAAATCCCTTTATCCCCAGACTCATTCATATAGAATTACTGAATGTTCTCCATATGCACCATGACCTCCCAATTCTCCATGTCTTTTGTACATGCTCAGTCTCAAGATTATTTTATCTTTATG
Organism: Cryptotis parvus; assembly: GCA_021461705.1. NCBI lineage: Eukaryota > Metazoa > Chordata > Mammalia > Eulipotyphla > Soricidae > Cryptotis > Cryptotis parvus. The sequence goes on along the minus strand of JAJIBD010005223.1, from coordinate 60,006 downwards.
ATTCTGATAAAAAATTCCTTCAAATTATAGCTCATGTTCTAGACACTTTCCTGAGTCTTGGGAATACATGTTCATAACTCATTGCAGATCTAATTCTTATTAACTTCTATTATCTTATTTGTACAGTTGTCTATCTTTTTCTGAAATTGTCAGCTTCCTTTTTAGATCAAATATATGATTGTTCAATTTAATGAATAAATCTACAAGTCTACAGCTGCAGTTTGCAAGAAGAGAGAACAGTACCTTGCATCACCAAGTGGAACAAATGCTTCAGAAAATATCTCCTCTGCAGCAGTGTCAGGAAGAGCTGGGATCTTTAAAGGCAGAGCTGGAAGAGAAAAAGATACTTGGAGCCTCTTAATGCCATCGTCCTGCAGGTCTGTCATCTGCAGTGAATTGTGCTCATGCTTCTCTGTGATTGTGAGAAGAGGCATTTTATGTATCAGGAGAGGAAAGATCTGCTAGGTGCCACTATGTGGGTTTATTATCAAGGGAGCGTTGGGCCAGTTGCTTAATAGCTTGGTCATGCTGTATTTGTTGCTTGTACTGTAGCTTACAGAGCCTGGCAAGCTACCTGTGTCGTATTTGATATGCCAGATACCAGTAACAATTATAGACCTCATTCCCATGACCTGATGGAATGGTTTGAGGCTCTTTATGTTCCTGGAGCAAGCAGGTGTCATTGGGCTCTACTTGCATGAGACAGGTCATATGGAGATGTTACTGGTGCCTGCTCAAGCAAATCGATGATGAACGGGAAGACAGTGATACAGTGACAGTGAATGAATAAATCACTAAAAAAAAGATCAGAATTCATCTATCAGTGCTGGGCTGATTCATTTATTCATATCTAAGCATAGAAAAGCAGTAATGTTTTTCTACCATGTGAAATTGTAGACTAGTTTTGTCAAGAATACAAAATGATCTACCCTGCCTTTCTGATGCTTTCCTCCAGTCCAGAGTAATAACATGTCCAAAGAACCACTCAAAGAAATTCTTCAAACCTATCTTAATTCATGCATTCTCTTTTGGACTTCTGCTCTTACTGTGTGGACCCTTCGAATGTTTTATCGAGGGTTCTTTTCACTTGATCTGTAATTAAATTTAAGTCATCCTAATGGAATTGAGCAGCCTATTTGTTGGTTCCTGTCTATTGTTTGCTAAGAGCATATGGGTACAGTGGTGAGCTATTGCAATACCTAGGAGATGACATACAACACTGAAAAAATATTTTTTGAATGTGTCTAAATAGCAAAGTTATGTATTCTTCAATCATTTCCCTGCCACCCCGAATCACCTATAAATCTGAAGGGCAATTTCCCTCTTGTATATTTCCCTTTCAAATTTATAAAATTCCAAGGACCTGAGCTCTGATGAACCTGTGGAATTTCCTTTTTAGTTTATTTTTCCCTGAAATTCTCGGCTCTGTGTTCACTACTTCCTTGATTTTTTTTCCCCAGAAATATTTTTAAATTTCACGACTAGTCAAATTTAAGCTATAGGCCTACACCCTGCCCATAGGGAGTTTGGTTAGCAAAAGACAGACTAGTGGTTTGATAGAAATTACCAAAGGACACCCTCTAGGCAGATAAATTATATAAATGGTTCTTCCCAGCTGCTGAAACACATGCACAAAGGCACCTCCTCCAGGCAGAATTATTGCAAAACCTCACCTACCATGGATATATGACCACCAAAAGGAGGTGGCTTCTAGAGGTCCAACTGGGCCAATGATGAGAAGCAAGTATCACATGTGCTTGGCCAGACTGGGTACTCATCACAGACTGAGTTCCCCAGGCCAGCTGACTGGGAGTTAGAGGTAAACTTATAGGTAATTTAGTAGAACATATTCTGGGAGTAATACCTGGGAAGAAGAGAGGAACACAGTTTGACAGAGGGAGAAAGTGTGAAACAGACTCCACCAAAATGTCAGGGGAGCCTGCTGGGAGTATTCAATCTGAGAAGAGCACTTAAAAAATGGTATCAAGTTAGGACAGAAGTCTGGGCTTTTGGACCCCATGTTGATCCATCTCAGATGAGGCAGTTCCTCACAGACACGGTCTTCAGTAAAAACAATCCCTGAAGTAGTTGTGCCATCGCACGGCAGAGCCTGGCAAGCTACCTGTGTCTTATTTGATATGCCAAATACCAGAAACAATTATAGACCTCATTCCCATGACATGATGGAATGGTTTGAGGCTCTTTATGTTCCTGGAGCAAGCAGGTGCCCTTGGGCTGTACTTGCATGTGACAGGACATATGGAGATGTTACTGGTGCCCGCTCGAGCAAATCGATGAACAGGAAGACAGTGACAGTGACAGTGATAGTTGTGTCATATGAGTTCTGGCAACACTCCTGGCTCTGAGAATAGCCTTCAGTGAACTTCCCTGGAGCTTTGTGAATATTGAGATACCCTCAACAAAGTACCATTCAGACAAAGCACAACTGTGCTTGAAGATCCTGACCTACAAACTCAAAACAATCCAAGTGCTATCGTTCTAGTCTGTTTTTGTGTCCCTTCTTTCCATGGTGAATCTTTAGTGTCAAAGATGCTTGCATGTTGCAATTCTTCCTGTCATGATGAAAAAAAAAACATGGAGATGAAAAAAATGAGGGGCTGGACTAGTAGTACAGTGTTCGCCTTTGTACCCAACCAACCCAGGTTCAATCCCTGGTGTTCCATATGGTTCACCCAGTACCGCCAGGAGTAATTCCTGAGTGTAGAGCCAGGAGCAAACCCTGAGCATTGCTGGGTATGACCCAAAAAGTCAAAAATAAAAAAAGACAAACACTTTAAGAGACTCTTTGGTGCAGAAGAGAAATAAAGATATAAAATTACAAAAGCTATGTAATGGCATATCATACAACTCAATATATAAAAAATAAATTATAATAAAATATGTGTATACATAAGAACTAGAAATAAAAAAGAAAAGATGAATCTCGCTACTTTGTATTGCCTCTATAAGCTGCAACCAATATTTATTTTTGATCACTGAAGAGAATCAAACAGATTCTCTGGCTAGGTGAGATCTGCCTCCCCTGGGAGACGAAAATTTATTTTCTGACCTTGTCAGATGTAGCGTCCACATGCAGGCCCCTTAAGAGGCAGAGTCTTTGGTTTCTCCATGATGCTTGGCATTGGGGGTTTATATTGGAGGGATAAATGTCAAGAAAAAATCCTGGGGCCAGAGTGATAGTCCAGCAGGTAGGGCATCTGTCTTGTAAGGTTGACCCAGATTCAGTCCTCACCATCTCATATGGTCTCCCGAGCACCACCAGGATTATTTCCTGAGTGCAGAACCAGGAGTAACCCCTGAGCATTGCTGGGTGTGACCCAAAAAAGAAAAAAAATCCTGACACTTCTGCTTTATTGTTTTAAGTGAGAACATTGGAGTTCACACGCTTCTTCATTCCCTACCACTCACTGCATTTCCTTACCACTGTTGTTAGCCAATCTCAGATCATTCTTGTGAAATATCTATTGAAGAAAAATGCACACATGTGGAAAATGCATACATGCAAAACTTTATTTTTCTCTAAATAATCATGTTCCCTTACCAAAGAGAAGTAACAAACTCTCATCTCTGACCCTAAAATATACCAAGTACTCTGCTACTTCCTAGAGATAGGGGGAAAAGGGGATAATTAGATTGAAATTTGAGGAATGAATAAAGATTAATGCTGCAAAACATGTGGGTCAAGAGAGCATTATAAGCAAAAAGAACAAGATGTAATCAAGCCAGCATAGAACAGAGAGAGAGAGAGCAATATTAGAGAGTGGAACATAGCTTAAGCTTCCATCACGAAAGTTTTGCCATCACAAAATTAGATTGGCAGCCTCCAATGAAGAGGCAAAAGAATTTAAGTGTAGCCACTGCTGGATTAAGCCAAACTGAAAGCTACCATGATCCACTTTCTGGGTTTCCCAGTTGAAAGAATAAAGATATTCCTTCTTTTTATTTCCACTCCAGAATCTATCAGGAGTGGAATTTCAGACACTGTCTAGCCAGTGGGCAAGTAACAGTTAGCTACTATCTTCTAGCATGTTATGTGGAAACCAGCAACATTCATGAGATTGCCTGTACACACATTCTCATGCACTCAGTCTGCATCATTTTGAGTTTGAGTGATTATTCTATCTCAGAGGAATAATGAGTAACCCTTAAGATATCACTGTATCACTGTCTTCCCGTTCATCGTCAATTTGCTCAAGCGGCACCAGTAACATCTCCACATGACCTGTCTCATGCAAGTAGAGCCCAAGGACACCTGCTTGCTCCAGGAACATAAAGAGCCTCAAACCATTCCATCAGGTCATGGGAATGAGGTCTATAATTGTTACTGGTATCTGGCATATCAAATATGACACGGGTAGCTTGCCAGGCTCTGCCGTGTGGGTAGCATACTCTTTTAGTCGTCTCAAAATCCAGCATTTATTAACCCTTAAGATAAAGTTACAAAATTTCAAAACCGAAAAGGGTCCCTAGAGATCAAGTAGCCAAGGTCCTCGTTTTTTATTGGTAAGGAAACAGGACCAGAAATACGTAGTTACTCACCTTGGAAGGCATGGAACACAGACCTAACTCGTGGCCCCTAATACTTGTTTCATTTTCTTTTTCATAAGACCAAGTGTTATAATGTACTTCTCAGAGCACTCTTATTTGGTCATGTCAGTGCTAGCTATATTAGGCATTCTTGAACACATTAATTTCATGAATGCTCGCTTCCCAAACATGCTTTCTCCTGGTTACAGTCCTTTCTGTTCTGAATGCATTATGGTACCATGTGACTTGCTTCTGCTCCAGCTGAACTGATTGTGGTACCACTGGAGCTTTGGGGTTAGCAGGTACTGTGTCCGCTACTCTGTGTTTCTCCCTTGTCGTCTTTCTTTGAGAACTGAAAAAAAACTGCATTCCTTTTATCCTAGGGAATAGTGCCCCATCCTTGCACCCAACTGCAGCTGGGCCACCAGAGCACTTCTAGGATTTTACCACTGAAGCTATTAGGAAGTTTTGCCATCGTGAAATTAGATTGGCGGCCTCCGATGGAGAGACAAAAGAATCTAAGTGTAGAACTGCTGGATTAAGCTGAATTGAAAGCTACCATGATCCACTTTCTGAGCTTCCCAGTTGAAAGAACAAAGATATTCCCTTTTTATTTAAAAATATACTGTATTTTCATCACTTGCCATTCCACCCTTCCCCAAGAATTTGGATGTATGATTTAAAAGCTTAGATAAAACTGGGGAACCATTTTGGTAGTGTTCAGGTTTTATGCCTGCTCTGTGCTTAGGGATCACTCCTGGTATAGCACATGAGACCAAATGTTATATTGGGGATTGAACACAGGTCAACCACTTTCAAGGCAAGTACCTTACCCTCTGTACTATCTCTCTAGCCCCCATGTACTTTTTTTAAAGTGCATTATTTGATCTATAACAAAGCAACATTTTCCTTTTAAATTTCTGGACTAGATTATAATCTCAGAGACTGGCCTTTAGACAACCAAAGTGTTGGAGCTCTAGAAATATAAAGATCATATAAAACTGGTAAAGAAATTACTGACAAAGCAAGGCCGTACCTTGCATAAGAAAAGAAAAACTAATGGGAAAACAATCGGAGTCAATTGCCTGTGTTGGAGATCCCCAATCTACCACACACTCATTATATAACCCTAAAATGACCTTCCATACAATCCTTGTTTGTGCTTGGTATGAAAATACCTACATCACATGCATATTGTGGGACTAAGTGATTAACACATTTAAAGTGACTAGAACAAGAATTCTGTAAAATAAATACTCAGTGTTAGCTACCATTGGTATTGTTTTATTATTATTGTTATGATAAAATTGAAGCAGATTAACAGACAGAAGGGTGGGCCAGGCATAAAGAATCAGATTAGATTAAGACCAAAGTCACAACATTATTGGCCTCAAGGGGAATACTGAGTTGTCTCTGTTTTAGATTCCTCCCTAGTTTCCATAAAGCCAGGCTTAATATAGAAAATAACTATAGTCTCAGAATATCAAACACTCACCTTTCCCCACTCCTTAACCCCCAGGTAAGTCTTTTGTAGGGGGTTTCTATTCCTAGTAATCAAACAAGTCTAGACAAAAGCATGGGCTTGAACCAAACATCTTTTACACTATTTGATTCTGTTGACAATGCTGGGGGCTTCTTGATGATGTATTTTCTCTTACTTCTGGGCAAACAATTCTAAATGAACATGTCTCAGAGGACAGGTACCAGTGTCCCACACCTTCTCAGCCATAGCTATGTGTTATGCTCACAAGGAAACTCAAGCCCAATGAAGTGTAGAAGAGCGAGCAAGAATCCTCTTCATTTCCGCCTTCAAGGCACAGGTAAAGCATTTCCTTCCTTGGAATCAGGCATCCAGGATCACCATGTGAATTCTACACATTTCAAACACTGGCTTTGCTCAGTTCTATTCATAGAAAACCTTGGCCTGGCTCCAGGGCTGGGTCACATTGTTTGTGTGGAATGAGGATGCACTCTGCTTTTTTCAGAATAACAAGCCCCTGTTTTCGAGTCATAAAGGGAAAAACTTTTCCCACTGCCTAACAAGTGCTGACCACATACATTCAAGAGACACAAAAGAAAATGCCCCCGAAGTCACACCCATTACAGGACCAGCTTTCTCACACCCACTCTGCCCCAAGCAAGACCCTCCCCTTTCTACCTTTGCTCCTGACATTGTCAAAACTTGAGAGAAATGGAGGTAGCCCCAGTAGCAGCCCAGGGAAAGAAAAATAAAACAGATGCCAGAAGAGGGCAAGCTTCGGGTTCATTTCCCCCTGTGATACTTGCATCTGCAAAACACAGTGGTTCTGCATTCTTGACAAGCTAGGCCTTTTCTGCCACTTCTGGGTGCCAGGCCCTCACCTCCATCCCACCCCCATGTAGACTCAGAGATGGAGAATTAGTCCTTTGTTGGGGGGAGAGGGGTGCTGGGCACACCCACTAGTAGCCAAGACTTAGACCTGGTTCTGCGCTATGGGATCACTATTGGTGGAACTCAGGAGACCATATGGAGTGATGCATTTAGAGCCCAGGTTGGCTACACTGAAAGCAAGCACCTTACCCACGGTTCTATCCCTGTGGCCCAGGAGTAGTGCCACTGGTGTTTATAACTGCTTCTCAGCAGCAATGGGTGGTCACAGCCCTGAACATAGTAGTGACAGTGTTCAAGTTAAGAGCAGGTGTCATGTCAAATTCCTTGTTGCAATGACAGAGATATAACAGAACAGAAGAAATATAAAAACAAACACCATGGAAAAGGTGATAAAACATATCAATGTTTATGTTTTTCTAAACATTTGCATTACTCTAATTTTCAATTAATAGAAACATTTCAAGAATAAAATTATACATACATATACCCTTCATTCAGAGTCCCCACATGTTAACATGCTATCCTATTTCCTTATGCCCTCTCTTCATATATATATATATATATATATATATATATATATATATGGTGTGTGTGTGTGTGTGTGTGTGTGTGTGTGTATGTATACATATATATATGTATATATAAAATGCATTTTTCCTGTTTGAGCTCAGTCTGAATCCATTTAGGTAAGAGGGAAAAGAAGGAGTTTCAAAAATGCACTTCAAAAGAAGGAAGGCATCCATATTAAATAGCTGCCTCAAAGCAATTATGGATAATATTTTGTTGTCTTTAATATCAAATAAATTCTTTAATAATCAATGGTCATATTAAGCAAAGTAAGTCAGTGGAAGGACAAAACCCAGATGATCTCACTCATCTGTAGAATAAAAAGAAAGAAAACAAAAGAATAGCCAGTATCGAACAATGGCAAACAGCCTTGGTTTACAAAATTATTAGGGAACACTATAGAGGGTCAGTAACTTTGCATACCAAAGGCATTAGTATTGTATCTATGTTACTAAAGTAATTTTTTTGTGAAAAATAAAATTTTAATTAAATTTTTAATTTAAAAGTTAATGGTCAGACTTGGAGATAAAGGAGGGTTGGTCAGAAAGTGACGACTTCCTGCCCTCCACAACCTTTTGGTCCCATGCTGGTTCCATCTAAACTAACCAGGTCTCAGTTCCAGCTATCAAGTCACTTTCATCAACCCACAAATGAAAATATCTGTGGGTTCTCCTCAAAGAAACAATCACCTAGGCTGGATAGCTGCTAACTCCTCAACATCACAGTGTGAGTTTCATGGTTCGCCAAGGCACTTCCTCCTGAAATCACACTATGTGAATAATGTCATTTTTCCACATGTGATTACACTGAGCATTTGTGTGTTTCTGTCTATCCTCTCTACACAATTCTGTGACTCTTTAAGGACAAGCATTTCAGTGTCCATAGCCTTAGCCTATTTCCATCACCAGTGAGCAGAATGAATTTGCCTTCATCCGGACTGTAACTGTTTGGAGATGAGAGGCTAAATAACCCTAAACCAGACAAACTGGATTTTCTTCTTATTTTCTTCTGTGGATTTTGCTTTATAATACATCTGTCAAAAACAGACTATGTTTCAAATTTCTCCAGATTCTGCAAGCCATGAAGCAAATTCACAAAAAAGAGAGAAGAAGAAAAAGAAGTGTAAAAATCTTTCAATCTCTGGCCTTAGCTCCCTCCAGAGTTCTGTTTCATTAAGTAACTAGAAAGTCAACCACTATCCCACATTTCCTAGGTTGTTTTCAAACCAAGAACTCAGCCAGGTGCCAAGGCTAGCAGGAGTTCCTGAGCTAGCCAACATTCTTTGACTTCCTTTGAGTGGTCACACACACACACACACACACACACACACACACACACACACATACACACAGAGCTTAAAATGCATTATATAAAGGGGGAAAAGTATGAACAAAATTAAGGGGAACTACAAAGGAAGCAGGCCAAGTCCCAAAATAAAAGACAGAAATAGAAAACTATAAATACCCCACAGGGAAGTATGCCGCATCTGTGAGACAGACTCCTTGCATTCTCCTGAAGAGAATTGCACCTTTTTTTTTTCCAGGGGCATGCTAATAATTGTTTGGAGACTTAAATAGAACACTGTTATGTGTTCTTTAAAAATAGTCACTTCTTTTGTAGAATTGTGATGGAGCTTCAAACATTACTAATTGAATTTCACTCATTGCCATGGCTCTTTGTGGACATTTTCATGTTAAAAAGTAAGCCCAATTTCTTCAGTATTTTAATTTATTTATCATCTTTGACAGAAAACGTGAAAACATTTTAAATATTTAGGTCTTACTGCAATGAATGAACACTTGAAATTCCTCAAGAACAATGAGGTCGATTCATGGTAATTATCATCTGCCATTTGTTGGAGAGCGAAGTATCTGCCACGCACAGTGACAGGATGGAGAAGCATGCGTGGAACACGTGCAGAGAGCTTTCCCCTTTGCATGTAAGCCACCACCAAACTACACACAGTGCACTCAGGGCCCTGTGGTTAAACGTCTGAAATCAACAACCAGTGAATTTCTCTGAGTTTATCCCCGCCCTTCTGCCTCAAAACCTCTAGGTTCTTGCCACAGTACTTAAGATGATCATAAGTCTTACATAAGCTGCCTGTTTAAGTTAGACAGGCATTGATAGGATCAATGCCTATCAATTGATCCATTGATAGGATCAATGCCTAGGATCAATCCTATCAATCCAGACATTGGTAGGATGCTCATTGCTCACTTGTTCAGTTTGCTGACTTTTGAGAAAACATTGTTAGACAAGAGTACAGTCCATATCCAATATAAGTGCCATTTCTCCTGGCTGTTACGCCTTCCAGCACTCAGTCATCCGATGAGTATGGGAATCACTTCCCCTTAAATGAAATATGTTACGATAGATTTTAAGAAAATTAAGCATCATATGGGGAAGTACCTATGCAGAGGTCATTCATGATGATTATTAACAATAATCACTTCCAGTTGTTAATTCCTGTTTTCTCTAGACACAATAAAAACAGGAAATATTTACCAACTTCACAGGTGTCAGGAAATACTTTAGAAACCCTGGTGGCCTAAGCCACCCAGTTAAGCAAATAGCATTAGCGTGCATAGGTACAGAAGGTAAATTGTAATGTAAAATGCATGCTATGATCTAGAGATTTTTCTCTACACTTTCTAAGGCTTCACTGGTTTTGATTCTAGTAGACTAAAGATTTGTTCTAGAAAAGAGACATAATGTATGAAAATATGCTTCATATTTACAATATTTGTAATGAAGCTATAATTTTCTGCATTCTATTAGTTTGAAACCTATTTACCACACATCTAACAAAGTGCCAAGATGACGATAACATCTGAAAGCTATAAAATCTGAAAAACTAAGAAAATACAGGCTCATGTTCCAAAGTAACCATTTATGTAGCAGGACACTCCTTTATTTTCAGGTGTTTAACTTTGCTGCAATTTACATCTTTTTTTTTTCTTTTTGGGTCACACCCGCGACGCTCAGGGGTTTCTCCTGGCTCTGCACTCAGGAATTACTCCTGGCTGTGCTCGGGAGACCATATGGGATGCCGGGATCGATCCCGCGGGCACAGGCCGGCCGCGGGCAAGGCAAACGCCTTACCGCTGGGCTATCGCTCCGGCCCCTGCAATTTACATCTTTTAGAACACAGTTGTTTTTTCTTCTACTTAAGAAACTTTCAGATTTTCATAAACTAACTGTGAATAACAGGAATTAGGAGTGCTATAATTCACTGTTAATATTTGATTTTCCATTTTAATAAAAGTCAATAATTCATCTGGTACTGTGGTGTGCTTTTTCACTTAAATTTTAGTAGAAATGCTCCCAAGCTAACCACATCTTAAATCATGTTAAGTTGCAAGCTCACCAGTTACCAAACTCTGGTTGCATCTTGGGACACTGAGGGCATAGTCAGATACTCACTCTAGGATAACCCGAAGTCCAGTATGTCCATCCATAAATAGAAACCACCACAGTCTGTTGCATTTGTCCCCCAGCCCATTTGTTCTGATAGTCATTGCTCTTAATGACGTCTTGTCACTTGTCATTTGTCTTCCTCCTGTTCATTGATTTGCTTGAGTGGGCATCAGAAACATCTCCATTTGCTGGGAATGAGGTCCATTATTGTTACTGTTTTTGGCATATCGAATACACCACAGATAGCTTGCCAGGCTCTGTCGTGGCTCTGGGTTCATCCCAGGGAGCCCAGTCTTTTCCTATGTCAGACCATCCACCATCCAGGGCCCACGGGCAGAGCCCTGGGTGTAGACAAGCCTGTCTCCTGTCTGCCACCTGCCAATGCAGCTGGAACAATGCAGCCACACCTGCAACACCTCGAGGGGCAGGACATATTAGGAAATAAATAAACTAGCTGTGCTAAACTATGATGAATGCCTCTTAAGAAAGCTATGTAATTGTTTTGTAAGAGATCTGGTACAAAGGGTCATTTTAGAAAAAATACAACTGCTCTCAAACTGGTGAGAGAAGACTCATGAACTCTGGAAGGGTCCTTACCTGATGGAGCTTGGGCAAGGAAGATGAGGCGTGGTCTGTCTAAAGCCAGGATTCCTGGACCTTTTTGAGTGCTAATTACTCTGGTGTGAACACATCATCCTTTCTCAACTGGGAGCTAATTTTCTCCCTATGGGTCTCCAGGATATTCTAAAGAGGCTATGGGTGAAAATTGCATAAGTAGGAGGCCAAGGGATGAGCTTAGGGACCCAATCAGAAGGAAACAAGGTTGGAAAGTGGCTGTTCTCCATCAATCACTACACATGCATGTCCTCATTTCCAAATGTAGAGTCAGATTCTTCTGGTCCTTTCCTTAGTCAATGCTAAAGCAAAACCTGTTCTTATTATTCATAATTTTTTTTTGCTTTTTTGGGTCACACCTAGCAATGCTCAGGGGCTACTCCTGGCTCTGCACTCAGTAATTACTCCTGGCGGTGCTCGGGGGACCATATGGGATGCCGGAGATTGAACCCAGGCCGGCACAGTCCAGCCGTGTGCAAGACAAATGCCCTACCCGCTGGCCATCGCTTCCAGCCCCTATTCATTATTTTTCAATTCTGTAAACTATTGCCACATTTCCATTCTCCCTGCATTGACATACACCTCAGAGACTTGGACCCTACAAAAGCAGGATGAGAACTCTATTCAGGTCTCCCAAAGAGGAATCAAAAGAGCTATGCTTGGAATACATGCCTCACTCAAGTGAGAGAAGGAATTCGGAGTTCCAACCTCCGTCGACGATCGAGAATCAGGGAAGCTGTTTCTTTTGCCAAAATCAGATGGGCTGGACATGTAATGCGACTTGGAGATGATCACTGAACTAGAACTGTTACTGACTGGATCCCACAGGACGTCAAAAGATCATGTGGCCACCCACCTACAAGATGGTCAGACTTCTTCATCAAGACCCTGACGAACGGTTTGAGGCTCTTCGTATTCCTGGAGCAAGCAGATGTCATGGGCTATACTGGCATCAGAAAAGGGACAAATGGAAATGTTACTGGTGCCCACTCGAGAAAATAGACAAATAATGGGATGTCAAGTGATCAAGTGATTGCCACATTTATTGTATATGCATTTTACATACCCAAATCAGTTCCCTATTCATATATTTCCTATTCTAAATAATTATTTCATGAATAAATTTATGAAAGTAGAATTTTATCATGAAATATTCTTGTTTAAACCTTCACATATATGTGTATATAAATATAGTATGTGAATTTTAGCATAGAGTATCCCACCTGCAAGGCAGAGACTGGCAAGTTACCGTGTCGTATTTGACATGTCAAATACCAGTAACAATTATAGACCTCAGGCTCTTTATGTTCGTGGAGTGTGGTGATGCCCTTGGGCTATCTCACATGTAACAGGATGTATTGAGATGTTACTGGTGCCCGCTTGAGCAAATTGATGATATACAGGAAGACAGTGATACAGTGATAGTATGTGAATTTTAGCAGAGCTGCTACCAGCCTCCCTGTGCCCAGCTGATCATGAGGCACCAGGGAGGGATGGCAGGTTCTAGCCTTGGCCCACTACCCCAGCAGAGCCTCGCAAGAAGCCAGAGGAACCCCCACACCATGAGGGCCGCCATTTTCCACAATTGGACTCACCTCTCGTCAGAAATCCACCCAGCAGAAGAGCTAATCACAGCCTGGCTTGCAGCCGCGCAGTTCATCAATAAATGCTCAAGATTAGAGTTGACTACAAGAGTATCCCACCCACACTGCAGAGCCTGACAAGCTACCCACGTTGTATTTAATATGCCAAATACCAGTAACAATTATAGACCTCATTCCGATGACCTTATGGAATGGTTTGAGGCTCTTTATGTTCCTGGAGCGAGCAGATGCCCTTGGGCTCTACTAGCATGTGACAGGACATATGGAGATGTTACTGGTGCCCGCCGAGCAAATCGATGATGAACGGGAAGACAAGTGATACAAGTGATGTGAATTTTAATAGAATTCATATTTTAATATATATTAAAATTATTTCAATTGCTTGGAGTAATTAAATTATTGTTGGGTAGATAAACTATTGGGGCGGAGCAATGGTCCGGTGGGTAGGGCGTTTGCCTTGCACATGGTCAGCCTATGTCGGCCTGGGTTCTATCCCTGGCATCCCATATGGTCCCCTGAGCACCGCCACGAGTGATTCCTGAGTGCAGATCCAGGAGTAACCCCTGAGCGTCGCTGGGTGTGACCCAAAAAGCAAAAAAAAAAATTATTATTGTTTCCTTTATTATACAAGGCAGAGCCTGGCAAGCTACCTTATTTTTGAATATGCCAAAAACTAGTAACAATTATGAACCTCAATCCCATGACCTGAGAATGATTTGAGGCTCTTCCTGTCCCTGGAGCAAGCAGATGCCCTTGGCTACACTTGCTTGTGACAGGACATATAGAGATGTTACTGGTGCCCACTCAACAAATTGATGAACAACAGGAAGACAGTGATACAGTGATACCTTTATTATATTTGTGAGGTAGACCATTACAAAGCTGCTCATGACTGGGTTTCAGCCATACAGAGCTCATCCCTCCACCCAGCACCATCCCTCCACCAGTGCACGCTTTCCCACCACCAATATCCCCATTTCCTTCCCCCATGTTCCCTCTTTGGATATTGGGACCACACCCTTGTTGAGGGGCAGGTAGGCAGGGGTGGGGAGGAGCCGTGTGAGGTGGGCACTGAGTGCAGAGCAAGACTTCTGGCCTGTGGAGTAGCTCTCGGTCCTCCCGTACTTTGCACTCAACATACAGACATGCAGCCTAAGGGAGGAGTGGAATTTGGGGGCAGGGGCCACCCAACAGTGCTCAGGGCTCTTCCTGACTCCATGCTCAGTACACCCTGGCAATATGGGGTGCAGGCCTGGGCGTGGTCAGGCCAGCCTCCTACCCTGTCCCATCTGTCGCCCGGTCCCACCAACATAGTTATTCAGTAACATTGGGTTAGGACATTATAGGGTTTGGAGAGATGCCTTGAAGGGTTGGCGCCCTGGCCTTGACCCCCTGGCACCGCATTAGACCTTGCACGCTGGTGGCAGAGAACCCTCAGCCCTGAGCTGGGAACAGCCCATGAGCACTGCAGGGTGTGCCCCAAAACCCAAAAATATAAACCAGTCACCAAACAGCTGGTCCAGGGGGGAACATCCCCCACTCTCGGAGCCTCCGTGACCCTGGAGATCTCACTCCCTGTTTCCGCTCTGCCCTTCTTTCACCTGCTTCTACTCACTGCCTGCCTTCATTCCCGGAGGCGACTGTGTGGGCACAGCGCTTTCATTTCATCTCCTTTTTCCTTTTCTGTTCTGCTTTTATTTTGTTCTGTTCATTTGCTTCATTTCTTTTTTGTTTGTTTGTTGTCTGTCCCCTAAAAATAGCTAAATCTTCAGATTTTTTTTTATCTGAAGATGTTTGGGGCTCCAGAATCTACTGGTTTAAGGAGAGTTAGCTCGTGGTTCATTAATAAATGCTGGAGATCAGAGGTGACTACAAGAGTATCCCACCCACACGGCAGAGCCTGGCAAGCTACCCGTGTTGTGTTTGATATGCCAAATACCAGTAACAATTATAGACCTCATTCCCATGACCTGATGGAATGGTTTGAGGCTCTTTATGTTCCTGGAGCAAGCAGATGCCCTTGGGCTCTACTAGCATGAGACAGGACATATGGAGATGTTATTGGTGCCCGCTTGAGCAAATCGATGATGAATGGGAAGACAGATAAACTAAAGCTGTCAGCATTTTCATTTTTACAATAAAATAGGAGAAAGTGGTATAATGATTTGTAGAATTTTCACTACTACAATTTTATAAAGTTTCCTCTCAACCTCAACTATCTCAGATATTCCTACTCTCCTCTACTTTCGAGGAAGGAGGTGCAGAACATTTAGAAAAAAAAATCTTGATAAAAGTCATGTCTCAAAACTCTATGTAAGCACAATTTTCTAAGCTTAATTTATAGAACCATATAAAATTCTCTCATCTCCTTTTCTAACTGAAAACCCAGAGGCTAGGCTGGATCTAACTTGGGGGCAGAAAAAAAGGGAGTAGTGGTCTTCTAGAAAAGAGGCTCTCACTGCCAGGAGTAATTCCTGAGTGCAGAGACAAGAGCATAGCCGGGGATGGCCCAAAAAAAGCAAAAAAAAAAAGAGGCTCTCTAGTTGCAAACTAACTTTCATCTGACATTCCCAGATGACCTTCTGGAAAAGTGCTCCCAGGCATGCTATTTTTGGAGCCTCGTTCAGTCTCCCATCCTGACCTCTCCAAGTCTCTGCTGACCTACCCTCAGTGCAGACTGTCATCACCACACTAGGCCCCACTCATTACTCTTCCTGAATTATTTTTTTTTCCTTTTGAGACCATGGGCTCTTCAATGACTTCCTAAGTTTTTGACACCTCCATCTCTCTTGTTTTGTGGTCATCTGCTTGCTCCTGACATGTCCCCACAGTTAGCTCATTGATATTTAAACATTACTTACTACTTCAATAAGTATGAATCTTCAAACCAAAAAAATCAATAAACCAACTTCTTAAAAAAATTTTGCAATGCATTTCTACAGAAGACACCCAGTCATTGGTTTTGCTTATACATCAGTTTCTCTCTTTTGTCAGTGAGTCCAGAATTCCTTCCAGCCATGATTCTCCAAATCTGGTTCCCCAGACCACAACAGTTACACCAGCCAGAAGCTTGCTAAAATGGAAATTCCAGGGCTGAAGTGATAGTACAGTGGGGAAAGCGTTTGCCTTGCATGCAGCCTACCTGTGTTCCATCTCAGGCATCCCATATGATCCCCTGAGCACTTTCAGAAGTAACTCCTTAGTGCAGAGCAAGGAGTAATCCTTGAACATCGCCAGGTGTGACAAGGAAGGAAGGAAGGAAGGAAGGAAGGAAGGAAGGAAGGAAGGAAGGAAGGAAGGAAGGAAGGAAGGAAGGAAGGAAGGAAGGAAGGAAGGAAGGAAGGAAGGAAGGAAGGAAGGAAGGAGGGAGGGAAGGAAGGAGGGAGGGAGGGAGGGAGGGAGGAAGGAGGGAGGAAGGGAGTGAGGGAGGAAGGAGGGAGGGAGGGAAGGATGGAAGGAAGGAAGGAGAAAGGAAGGAAGGAAGGAGGGAAGGAAGGAAGGAAGGAAGGAGGGAGGGAAGGAAGGAAGAAAGGAAGGAAGGAGGGAGGGAGGGAGGAAGGAGGGAGGAAGGGAGGGAGGGAGGAAGGAGAGAGGGAAGGATGGAAGGAAGGAAGGAAAAAAGGAAGGAAGGAAGGAAGGAAGGAAGGAAGGAGGGAGGGAGGAGGAAGGAGGGAGGGAGGGAGGAAGGAGGGAGGAGGAAGGAAGGAAGGAAGGAAGGAAGGAAGGAAGGAAGGAAGGAAGGAAGGAAGGAAGGAAGGAAGGAAGGAGGGAGGGAGGGAAGGAGGGAAGGAAGGAAGGAGGGAAGGAGGGAAGGAGGGAAGGAGGTATGACCCAGCCATACCACTCCTGGGGATATACTCTGGGAAGCTAAAAACACAATGGAAATGCCATCTGCACTTTTATTTTCATAGCAGCACTATTCAAAATAGCCAGAAACTGGAAACAACCAGTATGCCTGAGAACTGATGACTGAATAAAGAAACTTTGGTACGTCTACACAATGAAATACTATGTAGCTGTTAGGAAAAATGAAGTTATGAAATTTGCCTATAAATGGATGGACATGGAGAGGATCATGTTGAGTGAAATTAGTCAGAAGGACAGAGACAGATATAGAATGACTGAATTTATTTGCATGACATACATAAATAAATAAATAAATAAATAAATAAATAAATAAATAAATAAATACACACATATTATGATTCCAAAATCCAAGATCAGGTTAAACGTGGATCAGGAGGTCTTGTCAAAGGTGGAAATTACCACAAATGTGTGGGAGTCAGAGGTTAGGTAAGACAGAGAAGGGAAAAATGTGCTAATAATTGTCGAAAGGTTTAATACCAATCTAGAACTGAGCATTAAATACAGGCAAAAAGATATGCATGATAACCTCTAAGTGTATGTATTACAATCCACAATATGTAAGAGAAGGAAGAGAGAAAGAGAGATGGGGAGAGAAAGAGAGAAAAGAGATAAAAGAACCTGCCGTAGAGGAAGGCTGGGAGGGAAGGGAATCGGGGACATTGGTGGTGGGAAGTGGGCACTGGTGGAGGGGTGGGTGCTGGAACACTGTGTGACCGAAACCCCCCAAACATGAAGAACTTTGTAATTGTATATCTCATGGTGGTATAATAAAATATTAATAAAAAATAAAATAAATAAAATAAAATTGCCTGTGCAAAGACTCTATAGCCAGAGAGAAGATCCTGGTTTTGGTTTTTGTTTTTACAGGAAGCCATATTTAATGGGACTCAGGTGCTCAAAGATCCATGTAATAAGTAAGTAAGTGAGTGAGTGAGTGAGTGACAGGGTGGGTGGGTGGGTTGGTGGATGGATGGATGGATGGATGGATGGATGGATGGATGGATGGATGGATGGATGGATGGATGGATGGATGGATGGATGGATGGATGGATGGATGGATGGATGGATGGATGGATGGATGAAATTGTATACTCAGAGATGGTGTAGACCAATGTTCTAAAGCACAGAGTCTTGGGAAAGACAGCTGAAATGTCCTAGCAGGTGGAATGACCAGCACAAAGATGGACGAATAACATGGTGCTGGGAAGCTAGAAAACATGCCTGCAACTCAGGGCTGATGTGTTGCTCTCCTTTGATTTTTCTGCTACCGGTCAGCTCAATAGTAACTGCAGACACAGAAGCAGAGACAAGCCCTGGCCCAGTCTAGCTCCTGTTCCACAGTCTTAGCTCCCCCATTTGGAATGTGCTTGGGCCCTAGGAAAATGCTACAGATCTTTGAGTAAACTCATTCCCTGAAATGTGTGCATCAGGGTTTCACTGCACACGGTGAATGTCAAGGTTTTCAGTGTTTTCCACATTTGTTTTAAAAGAACATTAATATATTACAGAGTGTTTCTTCTAGTATCATTCCTACTATTTCTCCTATTTTTAAAAATGAAAAATGGATTTTTCAATTCTTATTTTAAAGGAATTTTAATTCATGGAAACTGGGTGTTTTTCTTGATAGAGTTGTATACTTTTTTTAGTATTTCATCAATTTAAGTGAGTTCATAACTTTTCCTGCGTCTGTGGTTCAAGCATTCCTGGGCTTGAAATACTTTCCTCTAAAGGGTTTGAGGCTCTTCGTATTCCTGAAGCAAGTAGATGCCATTGGGCTACACTGGCACGTAATTGGGCCAAATGGAAACATTACTGGCGCCTGCTCGAGGAAATCGATGAATAACGGGATGTCAAGTGATCAAGTGACTAAGATAATTTTCCATATAGATTAGTGAACATATTTACTCTTCTTAGGCAGGATCCCCTCAAGCATCAAAGCTGTGTTGCTTATTCTTTTATAGACCCTGAAAGGGTTGCCTTTGCCTTAAGAATAATCATTTTCAAAACCATTAGGAAATAATAAAAATAAGAGTGATATTTTGAATTGAAACATGAGTGAAATGCTTAAACTGGTTAAAGTAAAGATCAGTCAACATTTTTAGACCTATAACTATTAGTCAATCAATTAACAACTGACTGAAATGTGGTTATTTTTCTATCATTAGTCCACCACACTGTTTCTAAGGAACCTAAAAAAGTACACAGAAGAACCCAGTTTTTGGTGGGTTTTTTAAAAATTTATTTATTTGTTTGTTTGTTTGTTTGCTTTTGGGTCACAACCGGCAATACTCAGAGGTTACTCCTGGCTCTGCTCTCAGGAATTACTACTGGTGGTGCTCGGGGACCATATGGGGTGCTGGGATTGGACCCAGGTTGGCCGTGTGCAAGGCAAATGTCCTACCCACTGTGCTATCACTCCAGTCCCAAGAACCCAATGTTTTGATGGCAAGGCTTCCACATTCAAAAAATTAATATCCAGGTATAGAAAACAACACAAAATAGGAAAGAGAATATATGCTCTGATTCAGAATGCGTCATAAACTGTGTGAGAAAGTTCCCCAGACAGTAATCCTGCAACCTCGAATCTTTGCTCTACAGCAAACTTAGGACAGCAACAGACAACAGAAATGTTCATCTTTTTCTTTGCTCTTTATTTATTGATTTGTTTTGCCTCTACAGAATGGGTTAATACATAGGGACCCACTAGAGAAGGAAAGTTCTAAGACACAAGTAAACCAGATGTATGAAGCAAAGAAATAAATATTCTGGCCTATTTTGACAAAAGAAACTGTCAAAAAAGTTAGCATAAAATTAATTTGAGAAATCTATCCCTTAATATGTATGGAAGAGTTCTTATTCATTGAATAAATGGTTTCAATAACTTTCAAGTTGTGAATATACTCAGGACAGCTATCTTGCTTTTTTACTGAACAATAATAAACTTTTACTTTTAAAACAAATTCTAACAGCTTATTCAGCTTACATTCATGGCCCTCCCACACACACATTCACAACTCTGTTGGCAAATTTTGAAAATGAAATGTAAGTAAACAGTGAAATGATTCTTAAATAATTCTTCACTACAAATAAAACACATTTGTAAATATTTCCTAACAAAATCTGGTCCAAGAACCCTAATTTTTGCTAAGATTCCTCCACTTATACTCCTAATTCTACTTATTCACCAAGTTTAAGAGGGAAAATGAAATACATTCTAGAATTAACATTTCCTGATGAAAATGAACTCTTTTCCAAACCTCCTAAAATGGTACATAATGCTTTAAATTTATAAACAACTAAGTCACTGAACTTACTTCTAAATAAATTTCTTGCTTATTTTGACATTTTACAAACTTATAGTGACTAAACTTTTCTAGGATTCTCTTATGCTTTTGATTATTAATATCAACAATAAATTCAGCATGCCATGGGTTTTAAAAACTTAATATTGTTATACCTTTATTCTAACAACCTTAAGGAAGCAACATTATGCTCCTTTCTCCACTCAAACAAACATAATTTTTCACACACACACACACACACACAAATATATACATATTTGCCCTCAGACCACCCCCAGGGGTCAAAATACTTCCTGGTTCTCTTTGAGATGGTATTCTTTGAGATCACTTATGAAAGTATACATTTACTTCTGCACCAGAACTTCTCTGCCAGAATGGGTAACCCAGGAAACTCCTTTAAAATATACCATTCAGAATTGCTATCAAACACCCACAGGTTGAAATAGCTCGCTTCTTTTAGGAATCATTTAGTTTTGACTTTTCCCAAAGTGAAAATGTAACATACACGCAATTACATCTCACTGAGGCTACCAGAAGAAATTCCTAAATATTATGCGCCCCTCCCCACCCATCCCCACTTCCCCACTTTTCCTTGCTCCTCTCTCATCCTCCATCACGACTGCCAACATTGACATCTGAGTCTTACAGCCAGGAGCTCACTGTGGTCTCCAGGTTGGACTAGCTTTCTCTTTAGCTGACCTGCTTCTATGTGAAGATCTTTTAAATTGTATTCTTAGTTTTTCAGTAATACTAGAAATACATTTAAAACAAGTCTATATTCATTCAAAGGGCTAATAAACATCTACCTAAAAGTATCCAGTCATAAGCATTTTATGGATTGTTAGTGGCCTTTATTTTTTTCCTGGGCCCACCCTAATTCACACTTGACCTCTGAAAATTACATGTCCATATGCTGTCATCTAGACTGTTCCTAAAGTATTGATTGTGTGACGAATAATTGTCTTCTCTCATAAGTCCCATCCAAGATCAGCGTGGATTTAACCATTTCATCACAGGAGACCTGGCAGTATTCTCTTTCACAAGCTCTTCTCTCACGGTATGGCCATCTCCAGATGACATGTCATGTTCTGCAATCAGAAGGAACACAAATCACGTTCATATGTTTATAACTCAAAGATCAAACTATTTCATTTTTCTTTTGTGCTGCAATGGAATTTATTCTGAAATCTTTCATAGATTCAATGAGTCTAACCTGACATTATTCATAAATTCCTATCAATTCTTCCATCTAAGATTATACCCCCTGAATTATTTCTTTTCAAGAATTATTTACTGTCATACCTGACATTAACCAAATACTCATTTATCTTTTTCATCCTCTGCATTATCTCACTCCACCCCTAGTCTCTATAAGAGCAGAGACTTTGTTTTGTTCATCATTACAATAGTGCCTAGGACATCACAGACACTTGATAAAAATTGTGGAATGAGTTAATACTTCAAGAATAAATCTGTAAGTGAGGTATTTTATGATCTAGTGTGGCAGAAAGATTGGCTTGTTGTTATGACTCTAGAAGGCAGAAGAAAGACCAAAAGGACAGACTTTTAAATAGTTCTTGCTCATGTAAGGAAAAAGTTGATAATATTTAGATTTTTCCCAAATAAAATGCTCTGCGTCTAGGATTAGGAGGTGTATTTCCCTCACCAGTGCACATGCGATTATGGAATGCTATTTGATGAGTGCCTGGAAGATTTGCGCATGTAAGTTCATGAAACAGTCCAGATCTTATTGCTGCAACACCCCCACCCCCATCCCACTGCTGTCAATTCCCAGTCTTGGAAAACTGAAAAATGTTACCTGTCAATTCCCAGTACTGGGAAACTGAAAAATTCACTACTAAAATAAAATATGGAGACAGAAAATCCACATGCCAAGACAGAAAATTCCAGAACACTTAATAGAATCTTAATATGGAAGCAGAATCCCAGAAATTCCTCTACTGATTAGTTGGTAACTTATTTAATTGATTCTCAAAGGTTGAGCTCAATTTATACAGATGGGATGCCCATAGCAGGATTACAGTTCCAGGTCCTTCCTTGTAAAATTGTGTCTCCTGAATCCCACAAACCCCTAGAGAGTCAATTCTTACCAGAACAGAGGTACTCCTAAGGCAGTCTCTCAATAAGACCTTTAGGATATTCCCCTCTTCATCTTAAAGACGATTAAGGTTTATAAAAATTACACTAGGAACTATTTCCCATTGTACCTTAGGTCCACAAAGTATCATTTGGTCAAAAAGAATTTGCTTTTACCATAAATTTGTAATAAAAATCTCAACACCTAACTTCAATATAGAAAAAAAGAATTGAATAACCTATAATGTAATTTCCTTGCACTCAAATATTTGCTCCCAAGGCATATTTATGGTAGTCAAGATATCTGCAGAATCTGCAAGCTAAGGGAGGGTGACAACTTGGAGAGAAAGACAGGATGGCAGTCCTGTGGATGACCAGATGCACCCTTTGAGCATAGCTGGACGATTGGAGGCAAGACACCAAGGTCACTGAGGATTATTCCAAAGGAACCTGTACAGTCTCCCAGGCACAGCACTTCAAATATGGACAAAGATTCACAAGGAATTCAACTTTTTGCTACAGAAGAAATTTCAGCTATAACCTGAAGTGGATAAAGAAGGATGTGAACATTGTTCCTTCAAAATTCCTTATAGTCTCTGTTTTTAGAAAGCAAAGTAAAAATCAGGTCAAATATTTGAGGCAGTTAGTTGTACTGAAACAGTACATTTCAAGCTTGTATTCAGAGCAATCAAGTAATTCCAAACATTTTTATGCCTCAAAACAGATCGGTAGTTTCCAGGGGTTGGGGAGATATTAGAAACTGTTTGATGAGTGTTTTGATTTCATCTGGAGCTAATGAACCTTTCTCAGACTAGGTAGAAAATTTGGCTCTGTAACATTGTGAGTGCATCAGTGTGAATTCAGGAAATGTCACTGACTTTCTCACTTTGTAGCTAATTTTCACCCATTTGGGGGCCACACCTTGCTGTGCTCAGGCACTACTCCCAGTTCTGTGCTCAAGACACTATGTGGAGCCAGGGGTGAAACCCGGGCCTCGTGAACAGTATGCACTCAATGAGCTATCACCCTGGCCCCTAAAATAATTATTTTTGTGTTGTATGAATTTTGCCTCAATGAAAAAATATTTTCAGAACTTGAAACTCAACCGTCTTCTTTTTACTTTTCAAGGACTACATAGAGACAAACAATAGTATCTAAAACATTAATAATGATTTCCATGTCCGGAAAAAATACTAACATTCTTTGTGTGTTTTAGACCATTTCATCTTAAATTGATGGACATAGTCACAATTTAAGTTGATAATTTATTTAAAGACATAGTGTTTTCCCTTTATCTTAACACACTCAATTGTACCCACATGTGAAGTGATAAAGGTGGAAAATGGGTACATCTGGCAAATATTTCAAATCTCACTTTTGAAGTACAAAGAACCAGAGGGGGAAAAACTAAATAAAATGGACTTGTACCATCAACAATTTATATCAAAGGACAGATATGTGTTGCTTAGCTCTGCTATTCTAATGGGCTACTTTCATTCACTCAAGGCCTTTATTGGCTGTTTTTTTAACAAGATAGCCAAATATGAACAAAATATACCACTGCAGCGACTGTATCATTCTCACATTCTAAACTCTAAACTCTCACATACACTGACAAGCAGCATGTAAGCACTCCTAATTGTTTAACTTTAATCACAGATACTACCTCTATCCTCTCTAAGATCTAAAAAGCACTGTTTTCTTTCTTTGAGGGAAAGAGAAAATATTTTATATCTTGGGTCTTAAATTCTACCCAGTGAATTCCTCAGAATATGTTTTCTATGTTAGTCAGGAGAGAAACACATATATAAAAAAAATCACTGAAGAATTTAAAGAATGCTGTATAACTTAGCTGACCTTTATGCAACAGGTTTTTTTTTTAGTACTCAATAACACTTATCCTTTATACAAGCCAAATAAGTTTTATGAGGAATTTTTATGTCTTCAAATCATTTAAAATTGTTGTTTGTTTGGGGCCACACCCAGTGGTGCTCAGAGCTTATTTATGGCTCTGCTCTCAGGGATTACTCTTGTCAGGTCTCAGGAGACAATAAGGGATGCCCAAACTCGAAACCTGATTAGTCACGAGCCAGGACAAATGCCCTGTTCATTGTACCATCATTCTGGCCCTAAAAAGCTTCTTCAAAAGAAAGCACCAATTGTAACCAAACTCAACAACTACACACCTTTCTCCCCTAAAAGAAATAAATAAAACATACTGATTCAAAACAGCCTCTATTACTCTTGGAGGGTTTCAAGTCATCTAAACTGGAAAGGAAAACCCTGGTTCCAAGTTCAAATCAGAAGCAGTTCTTACCTGTGTGAGTAACAAATCTCCTTTGAGAAGTCTTGATTGGTGTCGTCTGGTAGAAGGAAAACTGCAGGCACCTGCCGGTGGCCCTGTCACAGATGCCTGACTCACAGTTGCAAGTTTCTCTGCAATCCATCCCGAAGGTGCCATAGGGGCAGTCTGTGGGCGAAGCAAGGAGGGATTAGAGTAGCTGGCTGTCCTGGACCTCAATCTCTCAGCCTCTGGACCCTCTAGCCTCAGCCTCTGTTGCTCAGCTTTCAGCTGGAGACAAAACTCCATCATTTTGACCTGAAGCTAAATCCTGAATCTCCAAAATTCTGGCCTTGGAAGTTGAAATTCTGGTCACAAAAGTGAGATCACACAGAAGACCAAATAACAGATGCCTGTTATAATCTAACAGAGTAAATTAAGACAGTAAATTAAGGACAGCTACAGGTAACCAGTTGCTTCGACCCAATCTTCATTCTATCTCTGCTTAAGAACCAATGGATTTTCATAGACAGACCTCTGCACCAGATCAAATTTCAGTTTTAATTGCAACTGAAATGAAAACACAATTGAATCTTACAATCGTCTTTCAAAAGCTAGGATCTTTAAGTCATTACAGCGTATTTTTAAATCCTCAAATGAACTAGAAATGGAGAGGACTAGGTGAGCTGCCATCCAGCCTTCCATGAAGAGACCAATTTTCAGCCTCCTCAACTTTTATCAAAAATCTTATCTGTCAATATAGCAGTGCTGTTTCTCTAAATCCTGCAGCGCTTAAGAGGATTCACTGGGGAAACCCTTGGCAAAGTCAAAATACAATGTAAAGAAGAAAGGGAGGTTTTTATTTATGCTTATAGAAGTTCAATATTTTTGTTCTTAGACTAAACCATACTACACTGAGAAAGAGGATGAACTTGTATCACTTGTTTTCCCATTGATCATCTATTTGCTCAAGCGGGTGCCAGTAACATCACTTATTTATTAAAAATGAATTGTTTTCATGCTGTTAACTAGCTCACTAAATGAGTTAATCTTTAAAAGTCAAGACAAAGAGATGCAGCATATTTTTTCCCTTGGATTGAGACTATCTTGTCAATGTACAATTATCTACAGACAATGAAACAGAGGCTGAGGGTATCTGAGTCTTCTGCATCTCATATTCCACAGAATGATCAAGTGTGATACTAACTGAACATGTTTCTAAAAGAGATACTGATTTGATCCTCTTGGCATGCTTTGAGTTACAGAGGAGCATGGTTTTCAGCATTGGCTTCTCTGCTAGGAAAACATCCTTAAAAGGGATCGTGGAAAAAGTCTGCTGCAGAGAAGCTCAGGACGAGGATTAGTTTGTCTCTGCTGATACTGCGGACTAAAATTCGAGCCAAAATTCTCAATTATATTTCTATTGTATCCCCCTGGATTGAATTGTGCTGGGAAGATATAGTGGGTGTTAAATAAATATTTGTTGGTTCACAGATTGTTATCTGTGCCACACAATGTCAAACATCTGAAAACAGTGGGACAAGCAACTGAAGTACAGTTTTCATGTGAGGGGGTCTACAGAAAGCTGGAGGAGAGAATTTGCCTGTCGCAAAATATGGTATCTCTAGCTAGACTTCCCCAGGCTCATAGCACGTATTTCCAGCAGAAAGCAATGTTGGAAGTAGACCTGCTTAAAAATCTAAGGAAGCCCAAAATAATGTATATATTTTGTAAGTATTTTTAAAGAATAAACTCAGTTATTATCAGGCTCACTCTACCTCATTAAATTTAGTTCAATGTTTGAGATTTTGCTTTCCCCATATGTTACAGTTACAGAGATAACTTTATGCCAAGGGAAAAGCAATTCACTACCTATACTTGCTATATCGTAAGTATGATTGTGTTAACCACTTCCTCCTAATTTCCTTATGTGAAGTACTATTTTCTTGGCTGATAAGCCCTGTTATTTAAAGAAATACAGATTCCTTTCAGCTGAATGAAAGGCATGTGCATGTTCCAAAGAAAACATTTCCTTAATATCCTAACTGTCAATGACTATGACAAAAATACGCCCCCAAAAGAAGAAATTTCTCCCTATGTTTCAAGCATTTCTTTGTTCCATAAATTTTAGTAAATTTTTTTCTAATTTAAAAGATAACAGGTTTAGAAATAAATAAAAGATAAAAGGTTTGCAAGTTGTCTAAAAAGTAAAAGAATTCATGAGAATAGATCAATGCCGAATTGTTATTTTTCAGAATATATAAAATGTAATAATTATTTTGAACTTCCCAGTCCTTCTAAAGATCTAAAACGCTTCTTTGTAATAGAAAGCTGAAAATTGAAGCAATCACATCAGTGGTCAATGTCGTATTAAAGCTCTTTGGCATTGATTCATATGTAGAACGTTTTTAAATTAACATTATTTGGATTCTAAACATTTTAAACATGAAAAAGCAGTCACCAAGTTTGAGATAAATGAAATGATTAGCTACTTGGATTAGCCATCATTTCAAACAAATAAAAATTCTCTTAAAGTCTGTAAGACTGCCAACTCGTTCTCTACAGACTTCCAATTTTTATTCTGCTTTATTGTTGTTTTTGCTTGTCTTACAGCGGCTGCTGTCTTTTGAGATGCCAGGAACCTTTATACGGGAAATAAGAATTGGCTTTCAGCTTCAAGGTACTTACCTCTTCCAAGAAAGTGAGTTGTTCGCTTAGCGAAGCCCACCCTGCTGCCGACAGCATTAGCCTTCCTCAGAAGTGCTTCGTCTTGAGAGATGCTGCTCTCTCCTACAGCCTTTCAACATCAAAGAATCCCTAAACCCAGGGGCTGGAAACCACTCTTAGAGGTTATCTGAACTCACGCTCACAGGCTACCTGTCAAGTTTCTGAAGTCTTCCAGGAAAGAAACAATGCAAACTTTCATTGCCTTTTTCCCCCTTCCTCCTATTAAATGTCCTGACATTTAATGGAGCGAAACACTGCCCGGCTCCGAGCACCTTCCTGCAACTCGGATGCAGATGCAATTGGCAGGTAAACCTCCCTCAGTGGACCCAAACGCACCTGTCGTTCCCCGCCTGCATCCTCCATAGAGGACAGCCTCAGCCCTGCGCGTGCCCTGGGCTGCGAGCAGCAGCGGAATCCCCCTTTATCTTTACCTTTGCAGATCCCATACTCGTCCCCAAAAGCATCCTCCTCGTTGTAGAACTGACACCGCAGCCCGGGGCCACACTTGACGCCGTCCATGCCGGACACCGTGCGGTAGCAGGTTTCTCCCCGGCGGCAGCGCACACACGGCAACAGCCGCGGTCGTCCAGCACCGTCCTCTTGCAGCGCAGGGAGTTGCAGTTCGTGGTATCACAGTGCTCCGGGCAGTCCACCGCATACTTAGGGTTCCAGGCCGTGGCCAGGTGCGCAGGGAGCAGGAGCGTGACCAGCAGCACTAGGCTCTTCATGATCCCCTTGGTCTCAGACACAGTGTCCAGTGGTGGTGTGCTCGTGGCTGACCTGAAGCCGCAGTCCAAAGAGGTAGCTATGCCTCTCTGTCTACACGTTTCGGAGTTTTATACACTGGGTTGCCCGCATGCCTCTCCGTCATCCATTTCCTCAAGCCAGCGGCAACGCTGTCCTCCTGCCAGGCTCTCTTGTTTTTGGTTTATGAAATCCAGGATGAAGGCTGGATTAACACACTGCTGCCATCCAGGAATTGAAAAGCCCAAGCTGATGTCATCTGTTATGTTTAGATGGTTGTTTTGCATGAGGACGAAAAAAAGCGCTCACATCCGTCTCAAGGGCTCAAGGACGTCTGTGAAAGGGAGGACAGGAGGGTGCAGACCCTCCTTCAAGACAGGAATTGTTCTCGCACCGGCATGTCGCTTGCGGGTGGGGGAGAGAGGGTGTGAGGGAGCAGCTTTGTCTCAGAGGTTCTGGGGTTGGGAAGAAAATTCTGTGGACATGAATCATCAGGAGAGAAGAAGCGCCTTTAAACAAACAAACAGATAAATAAATAATTGGCATTTCCCCTCAGTAAATAACTGTGAGATCATTTGGAACAAGAAAAGGTTGTATTCTGCCTTTTCAATACTTTGAAGGAAAAATAAACTCTAGGGTTTTTTTTAGGACTTTCCTTTCCTTCCTCTCACTCCTCTCTTCACATGTAATTCCTAAAACAATTCCTCACTTCTATCCAGGTTTTCTGGGAAGAAGCTGCATTTCTCATAAGCAGTTGAGAATTTCTTTTAAAATCGATACAAAAGGCACCAAAGAGGTAAGAACATGCTGGCACAGTTTCTAGGTTACTCAATTCTGGGAAAACTTATCAGTTGGACTTTGCCTGACCCAAACTTCCCTGGGAGAAGCCTCATCCATCATGGAGTGCCCGGGTCCAATGACTGAACCCATCCACAGCCCTTCCCCTCACCTCCTGGCATCTGTCAAAGTCCTCACTCAAAACCACCAAGCAAGGCAGGGGGCCCAAAGAAACAAATAAGCCAGCAGGGAAATTGAAAGACGGCCTGGATAGGCAAGGTACAGGGAAGGGAAAACATAGTCTGTCAGGAAACAAGGTTTTCATGCTCTGGTGGGGACAGGGCTTCAAAAGCCACTTGGGAAGACAGCAGTAGCTCTTAAAAATATCAGCTGGACCAGGGAAGTTGGTAGGCAAGGCTTGTAGGGCAGAAAGAGCAAGGTGGAAGAGAAAGGAGGGTTCTTACACTACTCACATGTTGGAGTCCAAGGCGTCACCCCAGCACTTGTCAAAATAGATGTCAAGCCATTGCCATGTGGTAAAAACACAAGCAATAAGGCGGACCTCAAAGGAGGCATGAGCGAATCGCAAGGCTGCCCTCAGCGCTAGCCTCTTTTGGTCAAGATCTGGCCCCATTAGTCTAGCTGACCTCTGAAAATCTCCCCTCCTCTGAAAGATGAGGCAGACAGTGTTGGATGATTTGCCTTCAGCACGCAATTTTAGGAGATAGAAGAAACAGAATTCTCACTGCCAGGAATTGAGGAGGTGGGAAATGAAGGCAAATGTTATAGCGTCTATAAAACTTCATGACAATTCAATATTCTATTTTCATCTTCCTCAGAATCAGACACAGCAAATGGCATCCTTGAACTTAGTGCTTACAGTGTGGGTAATACTGACTGTGTAATATGTACCTGGTTCTGTTCTGAAGCATTTCACATCTCTTAGCTCACTTACTTATGGAGTCGGTATTAGTATCAAGTCTATTTTGTGAGTGAAGAAAGTGAGCCAGAAAAGGTTTCTATCAGCAATCATTTGTGGGGTGTTAAAAAAAAAACCATAATATGAAACCAATAGCTACCTGTGTTGTATTCATTATGCCAAAAAAAAGTAACAATAGTGAACCTCAATTCCCAGCAAATGGAGACGTTACTGTTGCTGCTTGAGCAAATCAATGAACAATGAGAAGACAAGTGATCCAAGGACAGTAGAAACAAAGGGCCAGGGGTTTGGTCCACTCTTGAAAACCTGCCTCACCCTCTTGGGGAAAGGCAAGAATAGAGAAGGAATAGAGAAGGGACCACTATGACAAAGACAGTGGGAAATGACCACTGCATAAGAGCTGTGTGCAGAACAGGTAAAGGAACAAACATGGTGCCTCTCAGTATCTGTATTGCAAACAACAATGCCCAATGGAGAGAGGGAGGGAGAAAGAAGGAAAGTGCCTGCCACAGAGACAGGCTGGGGAATAAGAGGTTGGGGGAAGGCACATTGGTGCCAAGGAAATGTGCAGTGGTGGAGGAGATGGGTGTTGGAACAGTGTATGACTGAAACCCAATCATAAACAGCCTTCTAACTGCCCGAGCACCGCCAGGAGTAATTCCTGAGTGCAGAGCCAGGAGTAGCCCCTGAGCATTGCGGGTGTGACCCAAAAAAAAAAAAAAAAAAAAAAAAAAACTCATTTGTGGGACTGGAGAGAGTAAAGTAGCTGCTTGCCTTGCAAGCTGCTGACCCAGATTCAATCCCCAGCAAAGCATATGATCCCCCAAGCTTGCCAGGAGTGATTCCTGAGTATAAAGCTACAATAACCCTTGAGCACTTCTGGGTGTGGTCTCAAAACAAACAAGAATATTTATTTGTATCTTGTTATCTTAAGAATTAGTAAGATAGACTAGACCTGAATATTGAAAGTAGGTCAAGGGATATACATGATAACCTTTCAGTGCTGTATTGCAAACCAGAATGCTCAAAACAAGAGAAAGAGTGCCTGCTATAGAGGCAGGTTGTGGGAGGCAGTAGTGGGAGGGGAAACGGGGCACATGGTTATTAGGAAATGTGCACTGGTGGAGGGATGGTGTTGGAACACTGTATGACTAAAGTCTAATCACAAACAGCTTTGTAATGGTCCATAACACTGTGATTCAAAAAAATAAATTAAATTTCTATCAGTCATCTAAACTCCCACAATATCAGATACTGAACCTTAATCCTGCCAATCCAATGTCATCGCTCTAGACTAATGTCTGTTATAACACACTTGAGCTTCCAGCTATGGTTCTGATGGCCTCGTCCTCAGTTTAGGATCACCTTGGAAAAGGCTCCTTCTTCAAACATTGGTAAACACCACTTCCCTCTTTTTGAGAGAAGGGCCCTTAAGCAGTATTTAAAGGAGCCTGGGCCACTTCTAGTGAGACTTGGTCATGCTGCCCATGCCGCATTGCTCAGTACTTGGACCTCAAAATGCAGTGTTGCTAAGGACCATACGGTACCAGGGCTCCAACTTGCGTTCTCTGCATGTGAAGCATGTGCTCCAGACCTTTGAGCTAAGTAGCTCAAAGCAGCCTTGTTCCCAAGCACCACTTTCTAAGAAAAGAGTGGATAATTAGAATAATGTTCAATTAAACAAATCATAGTGAGGTGAATTATGTTACCTAATCTTTATAGAAATAATAGTATGTTCCAAAGACCATTCAAAGTACTTGGTACATATTATCACATTTAATTTTCAAAATAGCTCCTAGAGTTTTTTTTTTTTTTTTTTTTTTTTTGCTTTTTGGGTCACACCCAGTGATGCTCAGGGTTACTCCTGGCTCTGCACTCAGGAATCACTCCTGGCACTGCTTGGGGGACCATATGGGATGCCAGGGATCAAACCCGGGTCGGCTGCATGCAAGGCAAACACCCTACCCACTGGACTATCACTCCAGCCCTCCTCAAGAGTTAAGTACATTCTTAATCCCATTTTAGAGATGAGAAAAATGAGGCCTTAAGGAGTTGAAATGACTTGTTCAACATTATACAATTAGTAAATGGTGAAACCTGAACTAGAAGTCTAACACAGATTGCCTCTTGTTGGTCTGTCGACTCAACTCTAGTCGACCTCTCACAACTAGGATAAGGACTGCAAAATGAAACACAGACGGGTACAATCAGGTGACACAAGTGAGCAAAGTGGCAATTCCACCAGGTATCATGCAGTGAGAATAGGTCCACCTGAGAGGACATGGCTTCTCCAAGGGACACCTAGGAGGTCTGGCTGCTGCCAGTCAGGAGTCAAGCACTCAGTACAAACCTTATAAGCTTTTAAGGAGAAGCTAGAATCAGGAAATCGGGGGCTGGAGTGATAGCACAGTAGGTAGGGCATTTGCTTTGCACATGGCTGACCTAGGTTCAATCCTCGGCATCCAACATGGTCCCCCGAGCACTGCCAGAAGTAATTCCTGAGCGAAGAGCCAGGAGTAACCCCTGAGTGTCACAGGGTGTGATTCAAAATAATAATAATAATAATAATAATAATAATAATAATAATTATTATTATTATTATTATAAATGGGCCACCATTTTCCACATCTGGACTTCCCTCTCGTCAGAACTCCACCCAGCGACAGCCTATCACAGCCTGTCTCGCGCAGCAGCACGGTTCATCTATAAATGCTATATTTAGAGGTGACTACAAGGGTATGCCACCTGCATGGCAAGCTTGGCAAGCTGCCCTGTTTTATTTGATATGCCAAATACCAGTAATTATATTAGTTCATTCCCATGACCTAATATAATGGTTTGAGGCTCTTTATATTCCTGGAGCTGAATAGATGCCCTTGGGCTCTACTAGCATGAGACAGGACATATGGAGATATTACTGGTGCCCGCTCTAGCAAATAGATGATCAACAGGAGGATAGTGATAGTGAATAATAATAATAATAATAATAATAATAATAGAATTAAGCAATTTTAATATACTATCCTGGTTGTTTTGGGCTATCAGGATATTATTTAAATTTAAAAAATCACTACATGGGGGCTGGAGCGATAGTCCAGTGGGTAGGGTGTTTGCCTTGCACACAGCCCACCTGTGCAGGCCCGGGCTCCATCCCTGGCATCCCATATGGTCCCCCGAGCACTGCCAGGAGTAATTCCTGAGTGCAGAGCCAGGAGAAACCTGAGCATTGACGGGGGACCAAAAAAAGCAAAAAAAAAAAATCACTACATGTGTTGTTGGGTGACACCCCTACCCATGAGCCCTGGAGTTTTGTATTACTGATGAGGGATTATTCTCCTTCCTATAAGTCATTTGTATATCCTTAGGCCAAAGGTCTAGGTCAAAAAGATTTCTTTCTTGAGTAAATATAAAAGGAGAGTGGGTGCAGGTACTTGTGAGTTAGTTTGACTCTGAATTGATTGCTCCTGGGCATTCCATCATATATTCTAACTATAAGCTCATGAGGCACCCAGGAGGGATGGCGGGTTCTAGCCCTGGCCCGCCATCCCAGCGAGCCTCTCAACAAAGCCAGACGATCCTCCACTCCATGAGGACCGACATTTTCCACATCTGGACTTCCCCTCATCAGAACTCCACCCAGCAGACTAGCCTATCACGTCCAGGCTTGCACAGCCTCGCGGCTGCTCGGTTCATCAATAAATGCTGGATTTTAGATGACTACAAGAGTATGCTACCCCATGGCAGAGCCTGGCAAGCTACCCTGTCGTATTTGATATGCCAGATACCAGTAACAATTATAGACCTCATTCCCATGACCTGATGGAATGCTTTTGGAGGGGCTCTTTATGTTCCTGGGGCAAGCAGGTGCCCTTGGCTCTACCTGCATGAGACAGGTCATATGGAGATGTTACTGGTGCCCGCCGAGCAAATCGATGATGAACGGGGGAAGACAGTGATACAGTGAAGCTCCAGTACCATTTAGGTTGGATCTATTTTCTCACATCCCCAGTTCTCTATGAAGGACTGGATGGTACCAGGAAGAGAGCCACCCTTGCTACAAAAATGGGACCCTTAGAAACCCTGCTCTGAACCAGCAAAGCCAGAATCAGTTTTGTCCTAACAAGCTGTGAATAGCTTTGCAGTGGAAAGAGCACTTAAGAATCACTGTGGGTAGGGGGGACTCAGGTTCGATTCTGGCATCCCATATGGTGCCCCAAGCACTGCCAGGAGTAATTCCCGAGTGAGCCAGGAGCATCAGCTAGGGTGTGACCCAAAAAGGAAAAAATAATAAAAAGAAAGAAAGAAGGAAATGCCCTGGAACAAAGCAAAGACTGTAACCAGAGACAGGACCTTGAGGGAGTTAGGAAGAGATAATCAATCTGATATGAGGGACATAGTTTGGATTATATGAAATGATCTCCCCATGAAAGCTGACCCCATATATTTTATCTCAGGTGTAGTTATTATACCTGGATCTCTCTCTTGCTGTATTTACATAGGAAAACTAGATATAATGTTGAAAGGATCCTTTATCAGTCTAGGAGGAGCATCTCTTCAGCTGAATCATAGGGCGTGGGCCCTTGGGGCTTTGCACAGTAAAGAAGTTGGTTTTGACTTTGTTAGGCCCTGCCCACTGGGGAGGCTTTAGAGGTTTTTGGCTCTGGTGGGCTGGAAGACAGAGCGTGGTTGAGAGGGACACATATGTGTGGGCAAGCTCTTGGACAGTAGACATGGTCAAGGCACTTGGTCGGGAGCACTTGGTCTGTGTGAGTCTTCACACAGACTCCAGTGCTCCGACGTGCCTGCTGTCAGCCGGTGTGGTGGTAGCAGTGTGCGTAACTGTTGGTGTGGAGTGAAGTTGGTAGAAGTAAAAGCCTTTGTATTATCTAAACTGGATTAGTAGCCTTTTGTTCATTGGTTGTCAGCCCCTAAGGGTGACCAGGGAACCTAACGGACCTATATTGTTGGGGACCCATTTGGCCCCAACATCTGGCATCCCTGGGTGGGCCCGAACCACCAACCTTTCACCATGTACCCTCATTTATCATGCCTAGATCAAGTCTGCACTCCAAACTGGCCTTCTATAAATTTTGCGTCCTGACAGCACTGACTTCAATTTCCACTCTGCCATTTACTACTTAAGGGAGTATTCTTCAACCTCTTGACACCTAGAGAATGACCAGTGTCTGTCCTGCATACCTGGTCACAAACTAGCAGTTATAACCAAGGTAGTAGCCTAATGGTTTTGACCTTTCTATACCTGTAGAATGATGCTAGGTTAAAGACTACTGACAAAAGAGATGTGGGAACTTAGTTTCATGTCTCTAAGCCACCATTTCTTCTTACTGTGTTATGGGTTTATCAAACCTTTATAGGACTAGTGCTGGGATAAACGTGATAAATATTAATAAGTGTATTCTCTAAATAATGGCAATTCCTTTGAAATATATAGTCACCATAGAGTTGGCAGTGAATAAAGAAATCTAAGAAAAGGGTAAGGATTTTGATATTTTACAGAAATTTGGAAGAGATACCAAAGACCACTGAATGTCAAATTCATAAGCAATAAGGGGAAGAAGGCAAATAGCACTTAGATGCCTGTTCCCTACAGTTTCAAAACCTGATGTCTTGAGAAACTAGCTTCTGATGAAGAGAAAGTGGCTGTGAGAGGCTAAATCCCCAATAATTGTAAATCAAAGACAATACACAGAGAGGTGAAGAAAATATGCTGAATAGAATTCATAAGTGGTAGAACTATCTTCATTCATGGTACCTAACTACTGGTTTTGGAGCGCTATCAGTTCCTTTCAAGGTCAAACAAAAACTGTTTGTCCCAGCATAATTCCAATGGGATTTTTATCTAGTTGGATTTCTGTCTTTTGCAACACTGATCCCAGAACAACCAGCCTTATGAGAGAAGTAAGCAATGACCGCAAAGAGTTAGGAAATCAAAGCATGAGTGAGCAAGTAGACTTCTATCTGCAACGATGAATATTAGGAGAACCAGGATGTGGTACAGATATTAGAGTGCACATTTCCCCAACTTGGGCTCAGTCTGGAGCACTACATGGCCTCCTTAACATTGCTGGATGTGGCCTTGGTAATCCACGGCCCCCATAGGGATGGCCTGAGAGCTCCTGGTAGCACAGCATCCTCTGAACCTGGCATTGAACCACTAAGCCAGTTGGTCCAGTATCACAGAAGTAGCCCTTGGGCCTCTGAGCACAACTTGAAGGCCCCAAAATTAGTTTTTAAAAATAGGTTGAAAGCAAAGATATAGGTGGCAACACTTGGCTTGCTTTGTGCTGGAAGTAACAATTCTCCAACCATGCTCTGCCTGTGCATCTGCTTTCAGAAAGAAAAAGTCAAAGGAAATCACATAAGTGTTCCCTAACTCTAAAAATGCAAGTTTGAACAATGTCACGTCTCAAGATCCACGGACAGCTTGTGGTCTTCCCGCAAAGGGGTCAGAGAAGTAATTAAACCAAATACCTCTCCTCCCAGTACAAATGTCACTGTATTTTTTCCCCATACAACTTGCCAAGCAGAAAATAATCCTAGGTAATGTGAATTATAATGCTGTGCTTTATTTTGCATTGTATGATGACTTGTACCCAAATACCAAGCATTTTTTTCTGGATAGACAAAGTTGCAAAGGCTCTTAAAGTTCAAGGTCTCATGAACAACTTCTGTCATTCTTACTGTCTTCCTCTCAAATCTTCTTACCTGATAGGTTTTATTTAAACTACAGAGGCAGGCTTGGAAATGAACTTTTCCAAGAGACCAATAGAGAAAACATAGTTACATGAGATGCATTTTGGGATTGCGTTTGGGTTTCTTTTTGTTGCATCTGAAAGTCATCTTCCTTTGGCGGTCCAGAGCGATAGTACAGCAGGTAGGGTGCTTGCCTTACACATGACCAACCCAAGTTCAGTCCCCAGTATACTGGATCATTCACTGAGCACCAGTAGGAGAAATTCCTCTGAGTGTAGAGCCACAGAGCCAGCAGTAACTGTTAAACATCACTAAATATTGTCCCAAACCAAAACAAAAAGTCTTCTACCTTTGACACCAGCTAACAACCAATTGTGCAGGTGTATAACACTAGTTCTAACCCGTAAGAGTTTAATATTGAATAAACTTATAAAACACATCCCAAAATCATTTTTAGAAAACTGTTAACATGGACTCTAATGCATTCACTTTTTTCTTTTTATTTCTTTAATTTTGGATTTTGAGCTACACCCAGTGGAGTTCAGGTGCTACTCCTGGCTCCACACCCTGCACATGTCCTGGTCAATAATTCAGGGCACCACAAGGTGATGGGGATCACACCTGAGTTTCTTACATGCAAAGCGCAAACTCGGTTCTGTATTCCCTTTACTTCTCTTTCTATCAGAGAAGTCAAGTGAGGCCTCAATCTTGAGCTGCTCACTATGATGATAATCTTTGTGGGAGTTAGGCATAAGTTTTCAGAGAGAGCAGAAGAGCTGAGCATGGAACAGGGTCTGAGCAGAAACGTTAGATCCCTTTTGTGTCAGCTCCTTCTCAGCTAACCAACTTTGTCCTCTTAAACTGTCAGCTTGGCTCCTGGAAGCCCCACCACATTCACCCTGAGGTCTTGGGAGCTCCTTGTGATGGAGGGGCCTGATGAAACCTGTCTGCCAAACTGAGTCTCACAGCAGTCACAGGCCAGGCGGCCCAGGCCCTGGGGGGGTGCTCTCAAGCCTCCTCCCTGTGACCACTTACAAAGTTCTGGCATAGTTCTGCCGCTACCAAGTCATGTCCTCCTCTCATCTCACCACTCTGCCTCAGTACTGGGGTAAGAAGAAAAAAAGACCCTCATCACTATTACTATAAAAGGTCTAAATTTCTAAATAATTGATTCATATATTTTGTAAAAAAAAATTTAAAAAACTGTCTTGCATAGAATGACTGCATTTATTTGCATGACATAAATATATCAGGTGATCTTACCAAAAGTGGAAATTACTGCAAACGTGAGGGAGTCAGAGGTTAGGTAAGACAGAGAAGGGAACATGTGTGAATAAATGTCGAAAGGGCTGATACCAACATAGAGCTGAGCATTAAATACAGGCCAAAAAAAATGCACATGATGGCTTCCCAAGTGTATGTAGTGCAACCCACAATGTGTAGGAGAAGGAAGGGAGAGAAAGGGAGAAAGAAAAGAGATAAAGACAGGGCCGGGGCGATAGCCCAGCGGGTAGGGTGTTTGCCTTGCACGCAGCTGGCCTGTGCCGGCCCAGGTTCGATCCCCGGCATCCCATATGGTCCCCCCGAGCACCGCCAGGAGTAATTCCTGAGTACAGAGCCAGGAGTAACCCCTGAGCATTGCTGTGTGTGACCCAAAAAAGCAAAATAAAAAAAAAAAGAAAAAGAAAAAAAGAAAAGAGATAAAGAACCTATGGGAGGGGGCCAGGAAATTGGGGACATTGGTGGTGGGAAATGGGCACTGGTGGAGGGCGGGTGCTGGAACACTATGTGACCGAAACCTCCAAACATGAACAACGTTGTAATTGTATATCTCATGGTGGTATAATAAAATGTTTAATTAAAAAAAACTGTCTTGGAGTAAGTATTTTCCCCCAAATAAAGGTCTTTCTGGTTCCCTAAGTTGCAAGTTTAAATAAAGATAGTGTTAACAGAAAAGTGGTATTTGCTATTACAGGCAGTTTTTAAAGGTTACATCTGCTGAGAAGATCAAGGGCACCTGTTTTGACTAGACTTTTTGAGGGCCAGAGCAACAGTACAACGAGTTGGGTGTTTGCCTTGTATGCAGCTGACCCAAGTTTGATCCCCTGCATCCCATATAGTCCCTAAGCACAACCAAAAGAATTCCTGAGTGCTGAGACAGGAGTAAACCCTAAACATTATTGGAGTGACCAAAAAAAAAAAAAAAAAAAGCTTCTTGCCTGCATGGGGCTCTCTGCTATCTTATTCAGTAGTTAAGATGGGGGGGGGTGGGGGAGAGAAATGCAGTGCCCCAGCAAAGAATCTTATAAGAAGTTTGATGAAATATTAGAATATAGGACAGGATCCCCACAATGTTAATAAATTTCTATTATTGAGAATTCCCACACAGAGAACTCTGCTGCCTTACCCAGAGTTCCAACTCCATCTGAGTCCTCTGAGGAGACAGAAAACTGGGACTCTCTTTTGGTGACAGAGAGACAGTACTGGGGAAGACACTTGCCTTGCACGCAGCTGATCCAGGTTTGATCCCTGGCACAGCCCAATCAAAACAGTTTCTTCCTTTAGCCCTGGCTAGAATGTTGGACTCTGTGTTCACACTAGATTGAGGAAGTCTGGAGTTAGGAACATTTTAGCATCTTTTGCCACTCTCCTCCCTACGTGTCTTTGCACCCACTTTTACCAAGTTCAAATGTAGGAGTCAGGAATATTTTTCTACAACTTGCCTCCTCAGACCAGCATTCCAAATCCATGAACCCAGCTACACAAGCTTGCTCTGTCTTCAAATAGGAGCCACAAGCAGAAGCTCCGAGCATTACCCAGATACTTGGAGAGAGGCCACACGAGAGGCTAAAAGTAGTTCTGAACTTAGTTAGGAACAGAAATTTCAAATCTGAGTCCCACTTCACCATGGGTCCTGATGTAAGACACTAACCAGTCCCCTCCCAGGGACAGAAACCATTTCTTCAGCAAAATATAAGGAATAAAAACACTCTCCCTTTTCCTAAAGGATATGAAGGAGTAGGCAGATGTGAAAACGCATTTGGTGATATTTTGCCTTATAAATAACTGAAGCCTATTTTGACGCTCTATTTATGACTATAATGTATTTCCACATATACTTGGTCTCATCCAGTTCTTGAGTCACAGCTTCTGAAAGCCTTGGAATTTCCTGAATGCTGAGAGATCCAGGCTGTCTTTTGTCATGCAAACGAAGCCTTTGGGGGAAGAAGCACTTTAAAGCTGAGGACTAGTTGCCAGTGAACCAACTTTGTGATTACAGGGTTGGAACTTCCAGTCCCACACCCAGACCTCTGGGGAGGGAGAAGGAGGGGAAGACTGGAAATGAAACTCAATATCAATCTCCTGTGGCCAATGATTTAATCAATCATGCCTAAGTAGTGATGCTGCCATTAAAGAAAAAAAAACCCTATGTTCCAAACAAAGGAAAGATGTAAGAAGTTCCAGGTTGGGGAACCAAAGGACTTCTCTGTGCCAACAGAGCAGACCCCAGGCTGATGAGGACCAAAGCTCCTTTTATACTACGGAAGTGTAAGGACCTGGTCCTCTGAACCTCTTCATCTGACTTTTGATTTGCATTCTTAAGCCTCACTAGTAATAAATCGGTGACCCACTAAGTAAACGGGCTACCTGAGTTTCACGTTTGTATCTCTAGAAAATTAATTGGGGCTGGAGCGATAGCCCAGCGAGTGGGGCGTTTGCCTTGCACAGCGGCTGGCCTGTGCCAGCCTGGGTTCGATCCCCGCATCCCATATGATCCCCTGAGCATCACCAGGAGTAATTCCTGAGTGCAGAGCCAGGAGTAACCCCTGAGCATCGCCGGGTGTGACCCAAAAAAGCAAAAATAATAATAATAATAATAATTGAACCCACTGAAGGTATTGTGAGAATTAGAAGGTCAGAAGTTGAGGGAGTGGACTTCCAAATGATATATGAGAGAACTAGTACAGCAGGTAAAATATTTGTCTGTGTGCTGCCTACCTGGGATCAATCCCTGGCATTGCATACAGTGCCCCAGGTCCCTCCAAGAGTGATTCCTGAGCACTGCTGGGTGTGGCCAAAATTCAGAAAAAATACCCAACTGGCATATGAGGTCTGGGAAGACAAAGTCCTTAATCAGTGGAACCTGATGCTATCTCCAAGTAGATAGTGCCCGAAATTCGTTGAAATCGTAGATTCCTTTTGTTGATATTGGAGATGAGTCAGTGTGGGAAGCTTCAGCTTTAGTCCTTCTGGGGTCTGGAGCCCAAATGCAGATGTCAAACATTATTAATCAATAAAACAATTTATACCCGGGGAGAAAGTGAGCTTGTAGCTATCCAGCACTGACTCCACACACCCTCCACCCTCTCACTTCCTGAGTTATGTGCATGATGTGTCTCCATGCACATAACTTACGGTACTTTCCACTTAGGAAGACTCAGCTGGTCCTCTCTGAGGTCTGCCTTGTCTGTCCCAGGGCTGAGTGACTAAACAGGTCATCAAACTGCTCTTATGGGCCAAAGAGGTTCTTTATTTTTTACTCAATAGTTTTCTGAAGGACAGATATAGAATGCATTCATTAATAGGATATAAATAGATACCAGTGTTTTACTAAATGTGGGAAATGGTAATGGCAGATTAAAACTCGCCATTGAATATACACAAAGAGACTTAAGTGATAAACTCTAAATACCTGCAGGGCTAGCCACAATGTGTAAAAGAAGAGGGAGAGAGATGCAGAGACAGAGAGAGAAAGAGAGGAAACAGGGCTACCTGCTGTTGAGGCAGCCTGGGGTGGGTGGGAGGGGGTGGGGTACATTGGTGGTGGAAATGGGGCACTGGTGGAGGGATGGGTGCTGGAATACTGTATTACCAAGAACCAATTGTGAACACCTTTGTAATTGTATGTCTCACGGTGGTATAATAAAAAAATTTTAAAAAAATAGTTTTCTGAATGATCATTTAGGCACTGGAAGTCATTTCAACGTTAGAACTATCTAACATAAAGAACATAAAAAGTCATGCTATTACTAAAACATTTGGAAACTTTACTAGGAATTCTGGAAAATGTACAATTTCTGATTAACTCAGTAATCATAGGAAATGAGTCCGCTCCTTTGCATCTCTAATATCACAGCATTTCCTCTGCCTAACCTTACACTAACCCCTTCTATAACATAATAAAAGATTCATCAGGACCACCCCCACCAGACTCCTTAGGGTTTGTCTAGCAGTGAAGATCCTCAGCCATTTTTACCACATGTGACTTGAATAAATGAGAGAAAGATAAAATATATTTTAAGATAAAGTTAAGCAACAGAAGAGAAATCAGAAGCATAATTCACAAGCCCCTTACTTAGTGCTTGAAGGAACCAGCCGTGGTCAGACTCAGTCTCTAAGATGTTCCCAGTGAATGGGCCATATAGGGCTCTTCCTTTATTTTTTTTTTTATTGTCCTTGTTTCAAAAGCAGGTCAGATTTATAACAGCACTCCATAAAACAATGATGTATACATCTAAACCAAATGTTTTCAGGAACTATACATGATCTGTGACCAAACAGTGATAAAAGAAATCCAAGAGCAAGATAAAATGAAGACATTATATAACCATGAATTAGAATATGCAGTATTATTATTATTATTATTATTTTTTTTTGCTTTTTGGGTCACACCTGGCAATGCTCAGGGGTTACTCCTGGCTCTGCACTCAGGAATCACCCCTGGCAGTGCTCAGGGGACCACATGGGATGCCAGGGATCGAACCCGGACGGCACAAGCCGGCCGCATGCAAGGAGGGCTCTTCCTTTAAAGGAAAAAACAATTGTGTTTTGTTTTTCTTTGGGCTGCCATGAAGTCTCCAAGTCTGTGATCTGAGAGCTTAATGTACATGAGTGTGCAACAGACAGCTCAGAGCCACAAACACCAAAGTATCGTTCTCCAAACCACAGCATCTAGGGGGCCTGAGGAGCTGGTCAAAATGAAACCACCAGGGATTCCAATTTTGATGGATCTGGGTTGGCCTCAGAATCAATGTTTTTTATAAGTAAACCACTACATTTTGACAAATTCAAAAGTTTAAGAAACCTCTAAACCAATTTTTTTTTAACTAACCACTTTTCTGCATGTTAGCTGAATTAGCACTTAATTATGCTGCAGATTTCTGAAAGGAAAACCCTGCTTTTAGAAGTTGGCCTTGGTATTTTAACTAGATATGTAGTTCATTAAAAAAGCCTTTAGCATATTTCACAGATTCTAAAACACACATCTTCACATTTTATTGAAAATGTATATTTTAGAAATTGGGAAATTGCCATCATGGTGTCATTTCATGACCTGTCGGGAAGCTGCCGGGGTCCCTGACAGTGTCAGACTGAAGTTCTCTTCTACCTCCGAGGACACCAGGGGAACAGATGAAAACTCACGAGTCCGGCTCAATTCCAAAAAAGGCTTTTAATAGTACACAAGCTCTTCCACAGAACTCCAATATAATGAACAAACTCTAGTTCTGGTTCAAACTTAGACCATACAAAAGAGCCTAAGTCTCCCACCAAAGAGAGAGGATCTCACCCGAGCTGAGTCCTACCCAGAAGAAGGAGCAAAAGGCCAAGGAGCAAAAAGCCAAGGGAGCCAAAAGCCGAGGAGCAAGCAAAAAGCCAAGGGGCCTCAAGTCCCCTTGTATACACCAAAGTAATCCAGGGAGGGTCAGGGAGGTCACAGGGAGGTGTCAACAAAGAACCCTAAATAGAGTGTAGAAGGGCAGTGCCACACCCTATTACAGGTATAAACAAAGATTTCACCAAGGAAATCCAGAGATTATCTCTTAAGTAAAACACTGGGGGGGGGGGCTGGTATAATTTCATGAGCTTCTTAATTTCATAAGCTTCATGTAATCTAGATGGTACCCACAAGGTCCCTCTTATTTATTATCTGTACCAGGATGATTCTGAGTATCTTGTTCTCCGTATACTGAAAGGGTCACACTCCCCTGCTTGAGAGCAAACTAGTATGATTCTTCCTATAGTCTTCCTATAGTCTCAACATAACCAGGGTGGTAGTTTCCTTGTAAATTCTAACTGTCCCATGCTGGGTGCAGTGGGTATAA
The DNA here is from genome assembly GCA_021461705.1 of Cryptotis parvus. Classification (NCBI taxonomy): domain Eukaryota; kingdom Metazoa; phylum Chordata; class Mammalia; order Eulipotyphla; family Soricidae; genus Cryptotis; species Cryptotis parvus. Next base: position 16,329 of record JAJIBD010005223.1, on the reverse strand, counting down.
AGAGGAGCTGTGCCCAATCTAGAAAACATAGAAGTCTTAGTAGATGTATAAGTCAGAAGTTATTTAGAGTCAAGGTGACTTCTGTAGCTGCCACACCCTCTAGCAATGTTTACATAGAAGAGAGGTCTCATTAGAATGAACCTTGGCTTAAATAGATTAAGCTCTGAGTGGGCAAAACACCAAAGCTCCCAGATTAGCTAAACCTGTCATCCAACAATGACCTGTGCTTGTACAACAAGATTTGCAGAGGAAGTGCCAGTCTCTTGGAAGAGAAACACAAAAACAATAGTGGAGTGGGAGGGGGGGGGGGGGGGGGGGGGGGGGGGGGGGGGGGGGGGGGGGAATGTTTAAAAAAAAAAAAAGAAATGTTACTAATTATCTTGACTGCTCTGAGTCCTATGATATGTAAAATTATATGATTTTGGCATGTAAGTCAGAAGTTCCAGATATAAATGTAGAGTCATTTAAAAATATTTTAATAATCTTCTGAATTTCATTTTCCTTCATTTTCAAATTTCTAAATGACAAAAATGCATGTCTAAATAACTTGGCAGAATTATCTCTATATATAAATTTAAATTCTTGTGACATAAAAGCCTTTCATTAGAGATTAACAGGGAGATGTTTTCTTTTAATGATATATAAAATAATGGCCCATATTTCACTATAAGTTAGACTTATAAGGCTAGCGGCCGCGCAGTTCATCAATAAATGCTTTATTTAGAGGTGACTACAAGAGTATGCCACCCGCACGGCAAGCCTGGCAAGCTGCTCGTGTCGTATTTGATATGACAAATACCAGTAACATTTATATTAGGTCATTCCTATGACCTAATATAATGGTTTGAGGCTCTTTATATTCCTGGAGCAAGTGGATGCCTTTGGGTTCTACTAGCATAGACAGGACATATGGAGATGTTACTGGTGCCCGCTCTAGCAAATAGATGATGAACGGGAATCTAGTGATCTAGTGAAGTTAGACTTAATGGAATACAGTAATTGTCTAAAGAACTGCCTTTATTTGTGGTGACCCATGTCAAAAGTTTATACAGCAACAGAATGTTGTCTTCCTTGTCTTTCTTTGATCTCTTACTAGAACACTTATTATGAAATTCACATAAGCTGACTGAAAAAGAACATTCTAACTTGATCTGACTAAAGCCATTATATATGTTCAACAAACCCAAGTTTAATACTCCACTCTCAGTTCCAAAGAAAACACACACACACACACACACACACACACACACAAACCTTGTATTTCTTTTCTTTCTCTCTCTTTTTTTCTTTTTGATTTTTGTGTCACACCTGGCAATGCTCAGGGATTACTACTTGCTCTACACTCAGGAATTACTCCTGGCGGTGATTGGGGGACCATATGGGATGCCGGGATCGAACCCAGGTTGGCCTCTTGCAAAGCAAAAACCTTCCCCGCTGTAAGATGACTTCGGACCCAGCTTGTATTTCTAACAGTGAGTCATGAGTTTGTGTACATACCACTACTTCCAGACACCATGCTGAGTCTAGCTCCTTTATAAATATATTTAGGAAGTATTCACTTAATAAAACACCAAACAATGCACTGAACAATGAAAGGAATCCACCATGCTTTTGCCTTTCTGCAGTGAAGTGTTGTCAAGATGGCAAATCAAAATTTCAACCTTCGTGATCACAACAAACAAGTTTTCTGAGGGATCTACAGTTATTAAAGCCGAAGGAGAAGTTATTATAAAAGGACACTTTGGCCAGCATCCACTAATGAAATTTTAATGCTTTCATATTATTAGCCTAAACTAATGGAAATTCAGACAAGATCACGAAAGATCACCTTTACGCACTTCACATCCGGACAAAACCAGCTCTGAGAACAATTAAAAAGGGAATGTCTGGGCTGGAATAGCCTCTGGACAGAAGAAGCGGCCTAAAAGGAAGGAGAAGGAAAAGAGATAACACAGATGGCAGGCTGGCTGTGATGGCCTTTCCCCAACAGGTTAAAAGATGCAGGCACAGGTACATCACACACATGCACACAATCCATAAAAGCAACTGTGGTAAATGACAAAATCTGTGAGGGATTGGCTCTGTTGAATAATTTGATGTGGTGAGTTTTCAAAGCTGTTCCCTTGCTGTAAGAGAAGAACGAGAGAGAGAGAGAGAGAGAGAGAGAGAGAGAGAGAGAGAGAGAGAGAGAGAGAGAGAGAGAGAGAGAGGAGAGAGAGAGAAGAGAAGAGATAAAGAACCTGCCACCTGCCATAGAGGCAGGCTAGGGGAAGGGGGGGAGGGAATTGGGAGACTGGTGGTGGGAAATGGGCACTGGTGGAGGGCTGGGTGCTGGAACACTGTATGACCGAAACCCAAACATGAACATCTTTGTAATTGTATATCTCACGGTAGGATAGTAAAATATTAAAAAAAAAAACTGTTCACTAGCCATCGGAAGGACATGGCCAACATGCAGGAGGAAACTAGACTCTTCCTCTGAGAAAGGTGGTCCCTGAGCCGGAGCTGCACTGTTAGGAATTGAGGATCTACACATCACAGCTCAAATCTGTGCTTTCCACCACCCACGACCCACTGTTGGCACAGCTGGAATAAACAGGCCATCAGAGACCTGTGCCTGAGAAAAGCTGAAACAGTAACTACAACCCCAGGAAGCCCCTCAAGTTCTAAATACCACAGAGCTCTGAGCCTTAAGTTAGGGCAAAACAGTCTAATTTAAGAAGTGACTTCGGGGCTGGAGAGATAGCATGGCGGCCAGGGCGTTTGCCTTGCACGCGGCTGACCTGTCTATCCCTGGCATCCCATATGGTTCCCCCGAGCATCACCAGGAGTAATTCCTGAGCACAGAGCCAGGAGTAACCCCCTGAGCATTGCCAGGTGTGACCAAAAAACAAAACAAAACAAAAAAGTGACTTCAGGAGAGTGATTTATCCCACAGAAAAGAAACTATCTACAGGAAATCCAGCAGAACCAGGTGAGTCTTAACCGTTGGCACAAGAAGAGTTAGGGCCGAGGCAAATTTAGTTTTCTAAGCACGGTGTTCACCTGCGGAGTAGAAGTGAGACCACAGGAGGGGTCGTTAGTGTTCTGGTTTGGTGGCCAGGTCAGGTTATGTTTGGGTCTCAGTATGCCACATGGTCCTTAGGGAGTAAACTGAGGGAGAGATCCAGTTAGAAATGTCTTTGTTCAGTTCCTCCCTGCAGGATGCGGAAAGCACAGTTCGCAATTCTTTGTTAGCCTGAGCCGACATTGTGTCCAGCCTGGAGGGTGCAGCCTGGGCCCAGGCCTCAGCTGAGGTTGCTGTCCCACCACACGATTATTTTGCATAACACTCATAAATGGCAAAGTATAATTGTTATTATTAAAAATAACATTATTGGAGCAGAACCGACAAGGGACAGACCAGACCCACAGCTGCGTGGCTTGTCCCACGTGGAGTAGACCATGGAGTCTCGGAGGAAATGGCTCAACCCCTGGTCGAGTCCAATGTAGCTCCTAGGGTTAAGTAGACACGTGGGGGATGCCCCGCTGGCTGGACTTGGAGAGGGAATTTGGGCGCCTCCTCCTCCATGTCGGAGGATGTGGCTACGGTTCGCAGCCTCCGCAGCCAGCAGAGCCAGACAAGGGACAGATCAGACCCACAGCTGCACCATTATTATCTAAGAGACTTAGATAATAATGAAGGTAGGAACCAGGTCCTTCCCAGGATCCTTCACATTTATACACTGTAATGATCATTGTAATTGCAACAAACTGGGGAGGTTGATGAGGAATTATAATGTCACACTAGAACTCACTCATCGAATATACACATAGAGACTTCATAAACCTTTAATATCTGTAGGGCAAGCCACAAAGTGTAAGAGAAGAGAGAGAAATACAGAGACATAAATAGAGATAAAGAGAAAGAAAATGTGTCTGTTATAGGGGCAGGCTGGGGTTGGGTGGGAGGGAGTGTTGGGACATGGTGGTAGGAAAGGGGCACTAGTGGAGGGCTGGGTGCTGGAACACTGTATGACAGAGACCCAATTATGAACATCCTTATAATTGTATATCTCACGATGGTATAATAAAAAATTTTTTTTAAAATAACATTATTGGGGCCAAAGTGATAGTAGAGAGGGTAGGGCTTTTGCCTTGCATGTGGCCCATCCAGCATCCCATATGTTCCCCAGAGCAATGCCAAGAGTAATTCCTGAGTGCAGAGCCAGGAGTAACCCCTGAGCAATTGCAGAGTGTGACCCAAAAAGGAAAAAAAAAGTAACATTATTATTCTGTATCACTGTATTACTGTCTTCCCGCTCATCATCGAATTTGCTCGAGCAGGCACCAGTAACATCTCCATATGACCTGTCTCATGCTAGTAGAGCCCAAGGGAATCTGCTTGCTCCAGGAGCATAAAGAGTCTCAAACCATTCCATCAGGTCATAGGAATGAGGTCTATAATTGTTACTGTTATTTGGCATATCAAATACGACACGGGTAGCTTGCCAGGCTCTGCCGTGCAGGTAGCATATCTTGTAGTCAGCTCTGATTTCCAGCATTTATCGATAAACTGTGTGGCCGCTTGGCCACACGAGCCAGGCTGTGATAGGCTCTTCTGGTGGGTGGAGTTCTGACGAGAGTGCTATACTAAATGTAAACATTAGACTTAGAAACTAATTTACATACATACATATCTCCACGTTTAATTTTTTTTCTATTTGATAGTTTACAAATTCAACTTTAATTTTTGTATGACTAAACTATGAAAAGCTTACAATAAACAATGTAAAAAACCAAACTCTGGTTATTGACATTATTATTATTATTATTATTATTAAAAAGTAGTAATAATGTCACTCACAAAACCCAATTTTAGAGATACTTGGCTGACTTTTTACTGTTTAAATATTTTTTAACATTGGGTTTTTCTTAGTCTTGCCTTAGAGTAGCTATGCCACATTAAATTTCTTTCGCCTCATAGAAAACAGAAACAGATTGTAGGAAAAGTGTCTCAAAATGGGCCAGGGCCTAGGCCTGCCCTCCCTCTATCCACTGACTAAAAAATAATCTTTTTATTTCCTCCAACCATCAAAACATTTCACTCTCTGAGGCTAGAAATGCCAGACCTATGTGATGCCCTCTCTGTTATTTTTCTGGCCAGAAATAGTCCCTCAATCTCACAACTTATTAAGAGTACTACAAAGCTCCACACTTAAAAATCTAAGCCTTTTCCCCTAGTGCAAAAACACATGACAACGCCCCCTTCCTAGTGTTCCACTGACTCACTGAGAGGAATCTGGCAGGTGGTGGGCATTCAAACTCTGTTGGCAATAACGCAACCTTGAATTGGGCAGCCGCAGATGCCCCCTCCTGCCCTCTGTGCCCCTTGAGTCCTGGTTTCCTTGGAGCACCCAAGTGTATATACACAATGGAAAATGGTCCCCAGGAAGGAAGGAAGGAAGGAACAAATGCTCATAATATGTGTCCACCCATTTAAAGGATTCCATTTACTTAAAGTTGGGGCTAGGGAGTAGTAGGGGGGAGATGTGAATAATGTTTAATCTATAAGAAAAAGTCAATTCATTCAAAACTGTAACAGAGCTTGAGTTATTTTTATAGACATGGTCTCACACATGGGGAAAGAGCCATCCCCAAAAATTGGCCCAGGGTTTTGGGGGCTTTGGAATCTACAAAATCCAACCGTCAGGCTAAAGGTCAGAACTGCCAGGAGTGGCCCTTATTTATGCAATAATCCACCAGTTACCAAGGGAGTAAAACAATAAGAACTCATGAGATGAGTCACACAGACCCAGAGGATCAGAGAAGTCACGGCGGATCAAACTCGATGAGCCTTCCAGCTCACTGCCCCTCTGAAAGCAAGACTCATTTCATAGAGCTAACTAATCTGTTCCAACTAATTTTCAAGGATTGAAGCTAGAGGAGGAATCAACAGGAGATTTGGTTGCCATTCCCCCTTGGAGCCCTGACCAAGTGGACTTAATAGAATAATAATGAAATGCCACCTTTTCCCACAATACCCTTCTCCAAACAAAATGAATAGAAGTCAAAAGCCTATTTATCAGGAAGGGATTGAAGACATAACTAAGAAACTTTCAAAACCATCAGAAGTAAAATGAACATCATAGTGCAACATGCCATGAAGCATAAAGAAATATCATTAATGTATTCAAGGGTAATCATGAAACTCTTGGGTCCTCCCTCCCTTGCAGTGTGTAGATCTTTGGAGGAGGGGTCATTCCCAGTGATGTTCAGGGTTTACTCCTGGCTATGCACTCAGGAATTACTCCTGACAGTGCTTGGGGACCATATGGAATGCCGGGGATCAAACCCAGGTTTGCCACATGCAAGACAAATGCCCTACTGACTGGACTATCACTTCAGCACTATTTTTATTTTAAATTCTATGTCTACTTATAATACCTATAGGTGAGGTATCGCACCCATATCACATAGGTTGGGTCCAAACACATAAATATGCATCACATCAATCATTTTGGTCCAAAAGAGCATAGCTGAGTTTTGCACAATGATCCAAACCCCCAAGTAGGTGTACAGTTGATCAAGAGAAGAGCTTGCAGGAGGGCGATGCAACAAAGAGTTTCCCCAGGTCTGCTGTGGAAACCTTGCTGTCACCCATGCTACCCTGTCAGTTCCTGCATCACTGTAAATAAGGGCAACTAGCAAAGTAATACAGACAGAAGATCCTACAGATCAGACATCACCAAAGAGATGACTTGGCCTTTTCCATGGCCTATGCTAAGACAACGCACCTAACATCAAACACAACCAGTCTTTGGGCTATGAAATTGGGAAGCCTTGGCACTTTACTTGGTACTATCATGCACTGGACATAGAGTAACATGAAATGTCAGTTCTATCCCCCACACACACACCCAGCTCAGAGTGTATGCTTGTGGAAAGCCTGGTCTTTCCTGCCACAGTAGGAGCTGAGAACTGAGTCTTACAGTTCTAGGATACCACAAGCAAGCTGCAGAATTCTCCCACAATCTGTTGGGATATTTAATTCTCCCACATAGTTGGGGGTGCTCCCACCCCTCTCTTGGCATGTTACAGGCTGACCAGTAAGACCGGCCATGAGCACTGAGCAGTCTAGGTTTCCACCTCTTCTGAGTTCAGTTCGTGCAGTTCCCACACTGCTCACCTGGATGCTGTCCCAGCCATTTCCATGTCACATGGTAAAATTTTAAGGAACTATATATATATATTTTTTCCATTTACCCCTTTTACCCCAATCCAGTCTCTGTCCTTTCCTGCCTTACTCTACGCCTTTCATGAGTCATCACCCAGGATTCTTGACCTCCCAACTTCTGGTTGGGATTTGTCTGTAGGAAATATCCACAAAGGATCATAGGGAGAGAAAGAGCCCCTTGTGATTGGGAGAGAAAGAGCCCTTGTTTGTTTTAGCCAATATGTATGGCAGAGGCAACATCCTTCCATGCTGGTCCCTCCTATGAGGGTTACTCTGGGGACTCTGTGACAAGGAGCACAGGGACTGCCTGCGTGTCCTTCATGTCTCACCCCTCACCTTCCCACTGTTGTGACCAGCTAGCTCCTTTACTAAAGCCTCTTTGTTTAGGCCCCCCTGAGTCAGATTCTAGGACCTGACAGGATTTGATTAAAACAAGCATCTTTCAGCATTGGCATCATGTAATTCTAATGCTACAAACTGAGTAGACATACATAGGCTTTGCTGAAATTACATACATTATGGGCACCAGGATCTTTGCCTCCACTCTCAAGCAGGTTTTCTTCTATATAAGTAACCCTACAACCTTGCATGGGCCATTTCTTACACTTAGGACTTAGGTTAAAAAAAGATCTATTAATTATGATTAAATCCAGTTATACCAAATTTACTGACAGATCAATAATCACCTTGAAAATCACACATAGACATAAACACATAGCTAAATTTCAACTCAAATAGTATTATGATGGGGATTTGGGTATAAACTTTGTGTTCATTAATGAATTCCAGAAAACAGAATAATCCCGTTGCAGACTTTTCCTAATTGTGCCTGGTCTCTTGTTTGCATTGTCCACATTCTGATGACATCTCTATTATGCTTCATGTTTATCTTGTTTTGTGTCCAGGATTTGAGTCTCTGTCTCTAAATAAATTTTAGCAGGAACTAAGGTCTCATTGCTAAAGTGTAGTGGAGTCTTGGCTTTCCTCTGATATACTTGGCAAGATTCTGGCTACCTACTTTTTCTATTCCTTGTTTTCTCATCAGAAGAGTAATCTTTATTTAATAAGTTAAAAATATAGTTCAAGATGCCAATTGCTGCCAGTGGTTATTATTGCAACTTTAAAATTTGAGAATGAACATATTTCCCCAGGAAATCATTTTAAAATAAAATATAACTTTACCATACGTTGGGTTTTGACCCAGAGATTTAACATAAATCTTTCTGGCCCTCTTTTCCCATGGAATTGGGCTTTGGGACGCATAAAACCTTTTCCCTCACCAGTCTCTTTTTTTCTCTGGATATCTTCTGAACCTTTTTGCAAACAACATTCTGGGAACAAACAATGAAGAGTGATTAAGACGTCTGGAATGGAAAGTTGACTGGTCTGCTAAGAGTCTGTTCCTTCTTTCCTGACATATTAGTTATTTAAATAATAATTAAAGTATAAGAATTTCTTTTTTACATTTTACTTTATTTTAGGTAACTTGATTTACAATATTGTTAAAGGTAGGATTTTGTGCTTGAAACATTCGAGTACCACAGCCTCCACTAATGTCCACTGCCTTCCTCCGCTGACCCAATATCCCCCTGCCTCATCCTACCTGCTGCAGTAATCTTCCTACTAAAGACAATTCCTCAGTTCCATTGCCTTTGGACGTTTGTTATTTCCTTAATATGTTTCTTTATATCTCAAATATGAGGACAATAATTCTGTGTTTTTCCCTCTCCTGATTAACTTTACTCATAAACATAAAAACCAGAGTATTGATATGATGGGGTGGGGAGGGAAGGACTCTCATTAACTCTTGGGAATGCCAACAGACCCAACCTTTAGGGAAAACAATATAGACAGTTTTCAAAAACTAGGAATTGAACTTCCAAATTAATTCCACTTTTTAGTATCTATCCCAAGGGCCCAAAGTCTCTATTTAGAAAAGAAATTTGCACTCCATGTTCTTTGTAACACTACTTAAAATAGCCAAAACATGAATGTATATATAAATATATATAGATTTTTTTTAATTTTTTATTTTTACAATTACAAAGATATACAGTTAAAAAAGTTCATATTTGGGTTTTGGTCATACAGTGTTCCAGCACCCATCCCTCCACCAGTGCCCATTTCCCACCACCAACGTCCCCGGTTGCCTCCCCCTCCCCAGCCCTCCTCCATGGCAGGTTCTTTATTTCGTTCCGTTTCTCTCTCTTTCTCTTTTCCTTCCCTTCCAGACTATGGATTACAGAACATACATTAAAGGCTTTTTGCCTCTATTTAATGCTCAGTTCTAGGTTGGCATTAGTACCCTCGACAATTGTTAGCACACTGTTCCATTTTCTGTCTTACCTACCCTCTGACTCCCACACGTTTGTGATAATTTCCACCTTTGACAAGACCTCCTGATATATGTTTTACTTGACCTTGGATATTGGTATCATAATATGTACATATATATTTATGTCATGCAAATAAATGCAGTCATTCTGTATCTGTCTCTCTCCTTCTGGCTAATTTCACTCAACATAATCTTCTCCATGTCCATCCATTTATAGGCAAATTTTATAACTTCATTTTTCCTAACAGCTGCATAGTATTCCATTGTGTAAATGTACCAAAGCTTCTTTATCCAGTCATCGATTTTCGGGCACTCTGGTTGCTTCCAGATTCTGGCTATTGTGAATAGTGCTGCTATGAACATAAAAGTAGGGATGGTGTTTCCGCTGCGTATTTTTGGTTTCCCAGAGTAGATTCCCAGGAGTGGTATGGCTGGGTCAAATGGGAGTTCAATTTCTAGTCTTTGGAGGAATGTCCATATTGTTTTCCAGAAAGGCTGTACCAGCCAGCATTCCCACCAACAATGGATGAGTGACCCCCTTTCCCCACATCCACGCCAGTACTTGTTGTTCTTGCTCTTTTGAATATGTGCCAGTCTCTGTGGTGTAAAGTGGTATCTCATTGTTGTTTTGATTTGCATCTCTCTGATGATTAGTGATGATGAGCATTTTCATATGTTTTTTGGCCATTCGAATTTCTTCCTTGCTGAAGTTTCTGTTCATTTCTTCTCCCCACATTTTTTGATGGGGTTGTTTGTTTTCTTCTTGTAAAGTTCTACCAGTGCCTGATATATCCTGGATATTAACCCTTTATCAGATGGGTATTGGGTGAATATTCTTTCCCATTCTGTGGACTGCTTGAAAATATATTTTATGAAGCCTGAGCAATAGTACATACAGCAGGTAGGATGTTTGTCTTGCACGAGGCCAACCCAAATTTGATCCCAGTACTCCATATGGTTCCCCAAGCACACCAGAGGCTGGTCCCTTAGTGCAGAGCCAGGAGTAAGTCCTGAGTACCACTAGGGTGTGAACCAAAAAATATGTATTTCTAATTGATACATAAAATAGAGTAATTATGAATAATTCATAATTGTTAAATTACGCGTTAAAATTTTTGCTAGATAAGGATCACTCCCAGTGATGCAGGGGATTGGCCCCCTGGTATGTCTGTGCTCTTTTGCGTGAGGCGTATCCCTGTCTACCTCCTCATTTTATATCTAGCATTTTGTGCACTTTTAATGTGCTACCACAATAGCATCCTTTGCTTGCTGGCCTTTGTATAAAGTCATCAATACTACAACCTGCTGGCTTAGACCTTGCAAAGTGAGTCACCAAGACACTTTTCTAAGCCATCTGATTGCAAAAGATTTTGTTCTTGCAGCAGGTATGTTTGCTAATTAGGAACATAAGAGAAGTATCATTCAGACATGCATATCCTTTCTAATACTTCTCTCCCAATTCCTATTTGATTTATACTACCTGGAAAAAGATTTCTATGATTTAGAAGTTTATCCAGCCCGTGGAGACTGCATGATTCTGTTCTTTTCCTTTTTAGTTTTTAAAAACTCGTCCTCGTGAGAAAAATACTGTCTGGTAAGCAAGCAAACTTGAAAAAAAATTCTCAGCCCCTGACCACAGAACTTGCACATACACTAGGCAGAAATACATGTGCTCACTCACTTTAAGGATGTCAGTTTTAAACATCTCACAGGATACAACAGCCCAAGGGCTTCTGGTTACCCAATAATATTTTAAAAAATAAAATATCATTTCCTCAAATCCATCTGGTATGTACTCCAAGGAGGTGATGCTTTTGCAATGTGATTTAATCAGTGCAAGTAATATTTGCCACCTGACTTCATCTGCTACTATACTTAACAGTTGATCATTAGGAATACTTCCTCTAAGTCTTTCATTTTCTTGATTATTTAAAAATCAGAGAATAAAATAAAAATACATTTTAAAGTGGCAACACCTTAAAATATTCTTGAGCAGTAAAGTATTATTTGGTATTTGCTGACAATTTTTAAAAATGAGAATATTGGAGTGAGTAGAAATACTGAGAGAGTGGTGAAAAAAATATTTCTATGGTCAGTTTTACCTGCTTCAGTATTTATTCTTAACTGATTATGATAATTCTGGGTTTTTGACAAATTTCAGAAAGCACAGAGAAGGCTAAAAAAGATATTCAGACCTCATTTTGTTTATCAAGGGAGATATGGGCAGAAGTGGATTTTGAAACATGTTCTTTCCTGTTGACACATGTTCAAAGAATGTCTGGAGGAAATACTAAATTAAAATAAAGACTGATTCAACTATTGGCATCAAATCACTTACAATAAAATATAGTTACTATCTTGAATACTATGGGAAAGAAAAAGAAGTTTCCCAGTGTTATAATTTTGGTGATGAAAACAATGAAAATCTTAATTTAGAATCCATTTTATGTTATTGTGAATTCCCTTGAACATTTATTCAAAAATCGCTCTTACATTACTGGTTCCTGATATTACTTGAGCAAAGCATATGGGAAGAAGGGAAGGCTAGTTAACATTTCAAATATAAAATTATCAACTATAAATATTCATAGGTGAATACCTATGAATATTCTATCTTAAAACATAAATGTTAAATAATCTTTCTCTTAAGAAGTCAGGAAAGTTAGTGAGAAAGTAATAGGTTACAAATTCTTTTTTTTTTTAATTTTGAGGTATAAGGTTTTTTTTTTTTTTTTTTTTTGCTTAGTCTTCCACAGATTTATTTTGGGCTTTTGTTTTGTTTTGTTTTGTTTTGTTTTGTTTTATTATACCATCGTGAGATATTTGGGTTCATATTTGGGCTTCAGTCATACAGTGTTTCAGCACCATCCCTCCACCAGTGCCCGTTTCCCACCACCAATGTCCCCTGATTCCCCCGCCTCCCCGGCCTGCGTCTATTGTAGTAAATTTTCACTTCTTCTCTCTCTCTCTCTCTCTCTCTCTCTCTCTCTCTCTCTCTTTCTCTATTACACATTATGGCTTGCAATACATACATTTAGAGGTTATCATGTATATCATTTTTCCTACTTTCAATACTCAGTTCTACTCTGGTGTTATTATCTACCATAATTATTAGTACACTGTTCCTTTCTCTGTATTACCTATAGGTTATAAATTCTTAACTAAGCACATTATGAGATCAATTCTTTTTCTATCCTTTTATTCATTTATCAAAACTACAGATTTTATGCTAAACTCTAAATGGGGAGCTGAACTGAATATTAATCAATAAACCTAATTCTTCCTATTTTCACCTTACTAACAGAACCCTATGTTCTTCATAATTCTACTCTCATTAAAGATAATCTAACTATAACATTATACACCTGAAACTCAATCATGAATAACTTTTTAACTTGTAATTAACAGGGATTCAATTAAAATTTAAAAATAAATTAATAAAAGATAATTTAACTCTAGCTATGCAGGCGTTCTAGAATTGGTCCAATGGGAAATTCCATTCTCCTTGTCTGTGATTGGTTTCCAGGAGGCATGTGACCTACCTTCAACAAGATAAAGGGTAAGAGTTAGGGGAAGTGTCAGCGTCATATGGAAAAATGTACACCTATGGACAGAAGAACTCTATATTTTAATTTTCACTTTGACCTTGTTGTAGTCAAATGTGACAGTCACAATCACAGAGCAAACACAAGCACTAAGGATGCACACCCATGCTTGAGATTAATGGTGAGCTACTGAGTTAATCAGCCCCAAGATACCCTAACCCTGAGCTTCTTGTCATTTAAAAAAATTGATTTTCTTGCTATTTAAATTATTTTGGTTGAGTTTTCTGTTGTCTTCAGTAGGAAGCATTTCATGCTAGTGCAAAGATGTTATCCTCAGGAACTCACAATCTCAGAGATGAATAGACTGAATATCATAAATACCGTAATGAAATTGAGCAAGATGTTATCTATTACTTCTAATGGTACCTCTTGCTTTTAAAAGAGGCAAAAGTACTTACACCCAGAATGACTAGAAATTTGGGACATTAGAGGAGTGAAATTGACAGTGGTGATGGGATTGATGTTGGAATCCTGTACATCTGAAACTCTTTGTAAACCACAGAGGAGGAGGAGGAGGACGAGGAGGACGAGGAGAAGTCTCATGGAGATGCTCCCTCTGTTATCCATCTATAACTGATAGATGATATCAGTTATATCATCTATAACTGATAATTCATTAGTTATAGATGAATAACTATTCATCATATGCCAGGAGCATATGATGAATAATTATACCAATAAAGTTGTGATGAGGTGAAACAAAGGAAAACAAGTTACTTAAAAATTTGCTTATTGTTGAAGTAGAAAGTAAAGTGAGGAAATATGGAAAAGTGGTCAATGGGGTCCTGGGAAAGATGAAGAGTATCTGTAAAGGCTATTGCGGCCAGTGAACTGGAAAATGAACACAAGATCAGTGATAGACTTTCTATGGTAGAGTGCTAGTCCGCCAGGTTTCCATAGCTCCTTCATCAACCGTTTTCCTTCTTCTTAGGTCATGACTGGCAATGCTCAGTAGTTACTCCTGGCTCTGCACTCAGGAATTACTGCTGGCGGTGCTCCAGGGACAGTATGGAATGCTGGGGATTGAACCCAGGTCACCAGCATGCAAAGCAATGCCCGCCGTGTACTATCACTCCAGCCCCTCATCCACACTCTCTAAACTAGAATTTGGTTAAATAAATACTAAAGTTAAGTGCAGGACTGAGTGATTCCAAAGTGCCAGATTAAGGTAGCAGGAAAACTGGAATTGATGTGAGACTTTGCTAGCATTACTTTCTTGATCAAACTGGGAAAAGATATGGTATGTTCATGGTTAAGTTGTGAGAAAGCCAGTGCTTTGAAATTCTTGTGAGAAAAATAGAAGAATATTTTGGAATTCAGAGAATTTCAGAAGCTACAGAATGAAGGAAAATCCAAAAATTCAATATCTATTTTTTTTTTTTTGCTTTTTGGGTCACACCCGCAATGCTCAGGGGTTACTCCTGGCTCTGCACTCAGGAATTACTCTGGCGGTGCTCGGGGACCATATGGGATGCCAGGGGATCGAACCGGGCAGGCACAGGCCGGCCGCGTGCAAGGCAAACGCCCTACCCACTGGGCTATCGCCCGGCCCACAAAATTCAATATCTAAAAGAAACAGCACTACAATGACATTGTTGCTAAACCCATCAATCTGTGTTTCAAGCAACAATGAGAATTTAGTAGTTTGTATTAATGTATCTCTTCTCTGACTGGTGAGATTTTTTATCATGAGTTGCTATAATTGTTTTGCTATTAAATAGAATAGATTAAATACAAAAACTATACTTAGAATTAAAAAATATATAATTTTATATACAAAAATAGAATTAAATATAAAAACTATACTTAAAGCAAAAAGTGTGAGATGTTCTTTATTATTTATCTTATTACCACAAAACCTTTTTAAATATACTCTGATGCTAGGTCCCTAGTGAGAAAATTTACCTACAGTATTTCATTCATATAATATTGATTTTTCACTATCTAGTTCAGTTGATCACTTGATCACTTGACATCCCATTATTCATCAATTTGCTCGAGCAGGCGCCAGTAACATTTCCATGTGTCCCTGACACATGCCAGTGTAGGCCAAAGGCATCGCTTGACCCAGGAATACGAAGAGCCTCAAACCATTCATTCAGTGTCTTGAAGAAGTCTGACCATCTTGTGGGTGGGCGGCCACATGATCTTTTGATGTACCATGGGATCCAGTCAGTAACGGCTCTAGTCCAGTGGTTGTCTCCAAATTGCATTACATGTCCAGCCCATCTGATTTTCAATGCCTTGGCAAACAAGACAGCATCCCTGACTTTGGATCGTCAACAGAAGTGGGAACTCCGGATTCCTTCTCTCACTTGAGTGAGGCGTGAAATTCCAAGCATATCTCTTTCGATTCCTCTTTGGGAGACCCAAATAGCATTCTCATCCTGCTTTCGTAGGGCCCCAGGTCTCTGAGGCGTATGTTAATGCAGGGAGAAGGTGGATTCGAAGAGATGTGCCAGGAGACAGAGGTTCTTTGTCCTTTTAGCTATTTCTTCAATGCCTTTGAAGGCATTCCATGCCACTCTCTTCCTCCTGCGTAGCTCAGGTTTTAGGTCGTTCATCATGTTGAGTTCTCGACCTAGGTACACATAACTGCTGCATTCAGTGATGTTTGTTCCATTGAGAGTGAATGGGGCCTCTGGAACTAGTTCATTTTTCATGAACATAGTTTTGCTGAGATTCAGCTGTAGACCTGTCTTTCCACATTCTCGGTCAAAGTCAGCCAGCATTTGTGCCGCTTGGCTAATGTTTGGTGTTATTAGAACGATGTCATCAGCGAAGCGGAGGTGGTGTAGTTGCCGACCGTCTATCTTCACTCCCAGTCCTTCCCATTCTAATTGTCGTATGATGTTCTCGAGGGTGGCGCTGAAGAGTTTTGGTGAAATGGTATCACCCTGCTGAACCCCTCTTTTTACATCAATAATCACTTTCTTGTATAATGGTGAGATTCTGGTGGTGAATCTGTAATACAGCTCATCAAGGATCTTGATGTATTGAGTTTGAATGCCCTGTTTGGCTAGGGCTTCAATTACCACTTCAGTCTCAACAGAATCAAATGCATTCTTTAAATCAATGATTGTTAGACAAAGCAACATCTTGAACTCCCTACAGACCTCAATGAGCTTGGTTACCATGTGGGTATGGTCGATTGTGCTGACTCCTTTTTGGAA
>JAJIBD010005222.1:0-36163 GCA_021461705.1 Cryptotis parvus | reverse complement strand
TAAGGTTTCTATTTCCTCCACCTTCAAATGGCAGGAAATAGCAGATGGAGGGAAACTGGGAACACTGGTGGTGGAAAAAATGTACTGGTGAAGGGACGGCATTGGAACATTACATTGACTGAAACCTAATCATAAACAACTATGCAACTGTGTGTCTCTACTGTAGTTCAATAAAAATATATAAATAATTTTTAAAAGAGCAGGGGCCCAATAATTGTGGTCTGATTAAATGAACCATATAATGAAGTGCAAGGAGAGCAATAGCCGCGGGCCAGCTGGAGAGTCTGCAGTCCGCTGAAAGCTGGGCCCTGAGCTTGGCTCCCACTCTTGAATCACCAGGGTTACTTTTGACAACATAGGATTCCACGAACCCATCCCTGCAGAATCTGACTTAATTGGTCCAGGGTGGGGCCTAGACAGCAAAATATTTTAATAGCTGCCCAGGTGATTCTATTTTGATTCTAAGGTATGGCTGAGAACCACTGGAATTTAATTGGTGCCTCTTGCAGAAAAAACGTCCTCCTTAATTTTTTGATTTTCTCAGAGAAATCTTATTTTAAAATCTTGCCTTAACTTAATAAAAGAAGGTAAAAAGGACTGAGAGTTCTTCTTCTTCTTCTCTCTCTTCTTCTTCTTCTTCTTCTTCTTCTTCTTCTTCTTCTTCTCCTTTTTCTTCTTCTTCTTCTTCTTCTTCTTTCTTTCTTCTTTTCTTCTTCTTCTTCTTCTCTCTTCTTTCTTCTTCTCTCTTCTTCTTCTCTTCTTCTTCTTCTTTCTTCTTCTTCTTCTCTTCTTCTTCGCTCCTTTCGTCATCTTCTCCGGCTGCTTCGGCTGCCTCGTCTTCATCTTCTTCGCCTTCGCTCTTCTCTTCGCTCTCCCCGTCGCCTTCGTCTTCTTCGCCTTCTTCATCTCACTCCTGTCATCATCATTCTCTTCATCTTCGCTTCTTTCTTCTCTTTGTCTTCTTCTTCTTCATCTTCTTCGCTCTTCCTCTTCTTCCTCTTCCCTCTTCCCTCCCCTCCCCTCTCCTCTTCTTTCCTTCTCCTCTTCCCTCCTCCCTCCTTTTTTTCTCCTTTGCTTTTTGGGTCACACCCAGAAATGCTCAGGTTATTCCTGGTCCGTACTTGTGAATTCTCCTGGCGGTGCTTGGGGGCCCCTATGAGGTGCTGGAGAATTGAACCAGGGTTGGCCACGCAAGGCAATGCCCTCCCCCACTGGCTATAGCTCTGCCCCCCCACCCCTCTCAACCATGAGCTCTTCTTTTTTTTTTTTTCTTTTTGGGCCACACCCAGTGATGCTTAGGGGTTACCCCTGGCTCTGCACTTAGGAATCACTCCCAGCAGTGTCTCGGGGACCATATGGGATGCTGGGGATTGAACCCAGGTAGGCTGCATGCAAGGCAAACGCCCTACCCGCTGGACTATTGCTCCGGCCCCCTGTGAGCTCTTTCTCTAACCTTGTACTGCTCTTTATTTTGCAGATCGAGGAGGAAAAGCTGTTGCATACAAGGACCAATGGCAGAAAGTGCCGGAGGGCTGTACACCAAGGTTGGTGGCTCCAGGATTTTGCCTGTCTGGCCAGACCTGGCCCTCGCCCAGTTATGTGTGACCTCTGATAGGTGAGTTAGACATGTGAGGGCCAGGGGCAAGTCCGGCCATGCTGAGAAGGAAGGAGTAGCGGGCAGGGGGGGGGGCACGGTGGGCCACTCATGGAAGCACTGCAGCACAGAGCCCCTCACCCTCTGCAGCCGCCGCCAGCACCTCTCGGGCCCCAGGGTCGCCCATGAGTGGCCTTGTGGCTCTGCTCCTAGGAGACCTGGTAGGCCCAGACTTGGGTTCTCATCGAGCGCCCTGCGGCCCTGGTCACAGGCTGAGCTTGAGATGCTGTGGATAAGTGGGCTCACCTGGTGGTGGGCCGCTGGTGTAGGCAGCAGAATTGTTTGTTGCCATGACTCTAGGCAGCCCATCACCTGGCAGCAGCTGTGTCTCTGGGCTGGGCCTCTGGGTGGTGGCTCTGTCTGTTTGGCTGAGGTGGGGTCGGACCTACCCAGTGAGGCTGCCCCTGGAGTCACAGCATGGGACCTGTCTGTAGGCTTTGAGAATGGGGCTGTGTGGGGTCTCGGGGGTAAGGTAGGAGAAGGATTGTAGCAGCCCGTGGGCATGAGTCAGGAGCGGTGCTCTTTTTGTGGGCCCGCAAAGTGGACCGTACTAAGGCCTTCCTGTCCTGTCCCAGCTGTCTCGGACTATGTGGATGTCACAAACACACTCACACAGACCGCCAACACTTGACACAGGTCCTCTGCAGAGAGACATGTGAGCACTGTGCAACTCAACTGCAAAGATTTGGGATTGGTAATTGGCTTTTATTTTTAAATTACAAAATTTTTTTTTTTTTTTTGCTTTTGCTGGTACCCGCACACGGTTACTTCCTGGCTCTGTACTCAGGAATCACTCCTGGCGGTATGCCGGGACCATATGGGATGTCGGAGATCAAACGGGCCGACACAGGTCGCCGCGGCAAGGCAAACGCCCCACCCGGTGGCCTATGTTTTTAGGGCCGAGTGATAGGCCCAGCGGTAGGGTGTTTGCCTTGCACGCTGGCCGCCCATGCCGGCTCGGTTTGATCCCCTGGCATCCCATATGGTCCCCGATACCGCCAGGAGTATTTCCTGAGTGTAGAGCCAGGGGAAACCCTTGAGCAGCTAGTGTGACCCAAAAAGCAAAAAAAAAAAAAAAATGCTTTTTAGTTCAACTATCTGTATTTTTCCCAGCAGTTACAAAGTTGTCCATGATTGGATTTCAGTCACACAATGTTCCAATACCCTTCACCAGTGTACATTTCCCACCACCCAATGTTCCTAGCTTTCCCGCCCGCCCCCCCCCACCTGGTCTCTATAACAGGCTCTCCCCACCCTCCTCTCTCTCTCTCTCTTTCTATCCCTCCTATTTTGGGGTATTATGGCTTGCAATACAGGCACTGAAAGGTTACCATGTATAACCTTTACTCTTTTCAATAGGAAGTTCTTGTCCAGAGTGATGGATTTCAACCAGTATTATCATAGTGGTCCTTTTCTTTCCTAATCGCCTCCACCCTTCCCACACTTTGTAGGTAAGCTTCCATCTGTGGACTGCTTCTCCTTGTCCCTGTTTCTTTCTGCCATCAGATACTAATCCATTCTATGTATTTCTTATTACTTACTTATTTATTCATTCACTCATTTACTTATTTATTTATGTTGGGTCACACTTACATGCTTAGGTGCGGCTCTTGGCTCTTCGCTCAGAATTGCTCCCCCTATCAGTGCTCTGGGACCATATGGGATGCTGGGTATTGAACCTGGGTGGGGTGCAGTAAGGTAAAATGCTCTACCTGCTGTGCGCTATCACTCTGGGCCCCAAACAAAACCCTTTCTTTTGCTTTCTGTGTCACACTCAGTAAAGCTCAGGGGTTACTCCTGGATCTGCGCTCAGGATTTACTCCTGGAGGGGGTGCCTCAGGGGACCATATGGGATGCTGGGGAATGAACCTGGGTCAGCCATGTGCAAGGCAAATGTCCTACTCGTTGTGCTATCACTCTGGCCCTCATAAAATATATATATTTTATGTTCCACAAATGAGTCTAATCAGTCTATGCCTGTCTCTCTCCTTCTGACTCATTTCACTTAGCATGATACACTCCATGTCCATCCATTTATAAGCAAATTTCATCAATTCATTTTTTTCTAACAGCGGCATAGTATTCCACTGTATAGATGTACCATAGTTTCCCTATCTACCTCTCAATGGGCCTCAGACGTTCTCAGGAACTAGGGTTGTTTCCAGATTGTAATTGGCTTCTTTTTATTTGGGGACAGGGACCACCTCGGCAGTGTTAGAGGCCATGGGAGTGATGTCCAATAATTCTTGGAGGGCCGTGTGGTGCTGAGAATCAACCGGGGGCCCTGTACACCCAAGAAGTACACTCAAGCCTTTGAGCTCCCTCCTGGCTCTGGGGCTGGTAATTGCTAACATAGTGATCAAGGTGCAGTGAATCTGTGGTACCAGGCAAATAATCATTTACATCGAATTAAAAAGAAGAACAAACTTGTTTTGTTAATCTGGCTGAAAGGCAAAATTATTTTGTTTTCTAGATCATTCTTCGCCTCCATTAGCGGAGTTTAGAAATTGGCACAATTGCTTTGGCCCCTTTCTGTGGTAAGCATCCCTCCATGTCTCTCTGCTGGCTCCTGGGCCCACGTCTTTATTGCGTGATTCCCTTGCTGCTGACCGGTCCTGTTGGGGGGCCCAGCTGCCTGCCAGTGAAGGTGAATCTCATGGAGGGGCTGATCTGGGTTGCTCTCGGGGTGAGGAGTTTCCCAGAAGAACAACAGCTCAGTCAGAGCATTTTCTAGGACATACTCTAATGCAGTGGCGGGAACCCTGGTCCTAGTGGGAGGGAGGAGGCTGGGTAGACCCAGGGGCTGCTCTGAACTCAGACACTTTCTTGCTCCTCAGCTCCTTCCCAGCCTCTCTTGCCTTCTGATCCCATCCTCTCAGGGGGTCTCACCACCCTCACCCCTAGTGACTGGAGAAACAGTCTCAGACCCTGATGCCCCTTCCCCAGATCAGGGTCAGCATCGCTGTGCTTGAAAGTAGGTAAGGGGGCGGAGTGGTAGTACAGCAGGTAGGGTGTTGGCCTATGCAGCACCTGACTCTGGGTTTGATTTCCGGCACCCCATATGGTCCCCTGAGTCTGCCAGCCCTGAGCACTGCTAGGTATAAACTCGCCCCTCCCCCTACCAGGTGTACTCTTGGTGTGAGGAAAGGGGGCACAGCGCTGCTATCCAGGGAGGAGAGAGCAACATTTGAGGCCCATTGAGAGGTAGATAGTGGGGTACTGACTTCCAGCTCTAGGGTCCCAGGCCCCCACCCCCCCATCTTGCTTCACCTGCTTTAAATGAGTTTCTGCTCTTAAAGCATGTGACTGGACAATCCAGCCTGGCCATTGAGTTCCCTCAGCCCCGGGAAGAGTCAGTCAGAACCAGTGGGACATTCTGAGACATTGCTGGGTGGCTTGACTCAAGCCCCTCTGGACCTGAGTCTGTACCTGGTCTCCAGCCACTCTGCACTCCGTGGGTGCCCCAGCCCCCAGTGCCGATACTACCCCCAGAACAAAGGGAAATGGGACTGTGCTTTGTTGCTGGTAAAGGAGCCCCTCAGGGAACGACCCTTCAAGCTTACAACTCTCCTCTCTCCCAGCTCCTGGAGAAGGCGTTGGTACTGTTTCTGTGGCTTCTGGGCAGAGCTGAGAGCCAGGAGCCCAGGGGCGCGAAACGAGGATGGCCATGAAAGCACAGGATGGAGGAGGTTGCCCTGGATGGGGCCTCAGGGCCTCAGTCCAGCACCCAACTGTGCTCACTGCCCAGCCCCTAGGAGCAGCCTAGCCTGGTGGTCAGAGCTTTGCCCAGAGGGGTTCCTGGGGTCATAGTGGGGGGGAGGGCTGCCCCTCCTAGGTGGACCCCATGAACAAAGCTCTATTCTTGGTGTCCAGAGGGGATCTAATATGAAGCCCTAAAGTTGGCAGGAGGGTTAGAGAGCAAAGGTAGCAGAGCCCCAAACACTCCATGCCTGTCCTTTCCCAGGGAATGGAGTGAGGAGGTCCTGGGGGGGTAGCAGAGACCCAAATGGCTCTAATCAGGTGTGAGAGGCCTGGGCAGCTTGCCTTGCCTTTCTCTCGATTCTCTCATCTGTCAAATGGGAATAATCCTGATTGCTCCTGGGATTATCGTGAGGACCGAACCAAGGAGAATCCGCGGAAGTGTTCGTACTGGTCCTTGGCACCAGCAAAAGTCTCCCAGTGTTTGCTTTTGTTGTTAGGAAGAATGAGAATCCTGCTTCAGACCAAGCTGGGACAAGTCCCTGGAGTTGGCCTTTGTTGGGGCTGGGGAGGTAGCTCGGAGGCTGGGGTGCATGTCTGGCAGGCAGAGGTGTGGCCTTGGTGGCTGACAGCATCTCAGGCAGAGCGGAGAATGGGCGGGAGTGGCCCCTGGCTGCCCTGAGCACAGCTTGGGAGGAGTGACGAGTCTTGGCCTTTCAGTTCTGAACTGTGACTGGGAGTCTTCGGAGGGCCTTGGATGCACCTGTGGAATGGGGATAATAGCAGCCTTTGGATTTAAGCGTAGACAAGGGGAGTAAATGAACTAAAGCAGAGTGCTCCCATGCCCGGGAGCACTGAGAGTGTTGCAACTGTCAGCTCCCTCCTCCCTGCCTTCCACCTGGATGCTGGGGGATCTCATGTCCCAGGTCTGGTGTCAGAGGAGGTTCTGGCCCAGAACGAGCATTAAACCACTGAGAGGGATCCTGACTTCCATCCCAGACGTCACAGGGTGGTGTGTGTGGAGTTAGGTGGAGTGAGGAGTGAGTGGAGAGAGATTAAAGTAAGCGCTCTAGACTTTCTAGAGCCTGTGGTCTTATTCCTTTTGTCCATTGGTTGGGGTGAGCGGTCATCGGCCCCAAGCGTGGCTGGGAACCTGCTGAATATCTATTGGGGACCCCGCTGGGTCCAACAAGCTGCATGCAGTGCAATGCCTTACCTGCTTACTGGCCCCAAGAAGGGCCTTCCCTTGACTGAGTGGGACTCAGGAATGGGACCCAGCCGGCGCCTCGGAGCTGGCTCACTGCCAGGACCCAGGAGCATATCATGAAAAAGGAAACGCCGACTTTGCCGTGGCTGCAGGTTTTCGATTTCTCTTCCCTGCTCAGACCTTCAGCCATTTACTGTCCACACAGCTTTAGCTCAGCAGGGCTCCCACCCACAGGAGCAGAGAGAGGACTGATGGAGAGCCGAAAGTGCCATGGACAGCCCAACCTGGGAGTGAAAAGGAAACAGTAATCCCTCAACTTTCTCAGGTGGTCCCAGAAATAATAGGAAAGAGCACTGAACTCCCGTGGTGGGGGGCATGTTCCCTCCTTCCTGCTGCTGTGACCAGGGGCCACACCAGTGCTTGGCTGTGCTTGCCAGATCTGGTTGTGGTGCTTGTGTACTTGGCCACGGTGCTTCCTGGGGCCACACCCTGGTTACGGTGCTTACATATCTTTAATCAGGGTTGTGCTGGTGGCTGCACACTTGAGTTGTGTTGCTTACACACACCTGGCCATGACGCCAGCTAGTGGTGGGTCACACATTGTGTTGCAGCAGCAGGGCGAACCAAACAGCAGGGTTGTTGGGATCACACGCGCGTGTGGGTGGCACTTAAGATTGAATCCAGGACCTCATGTTTGCAAGTCAGGTGCCTTCAGTCCTGAGCCAGCCCCTCAGTAACTCCACACCCCACGGGATTTGGAAGTTTATTTTGAGATGAAGGTCACAGTGAACCCAGGGGATAGAGGTGCCTGGGGGGTTATTGTTTTGTGTTTGTATGATTTGTATCAGCAGAGATGAAAGGGGATGGGGTGAGGGGAGTGGCGTGACCCAGGTCTGGCATTGAGAAGCATGAGGCTGGAGTGGAGGATCTGGGGTGCAGGTCACCAACTCTAGGACTCTTTCATGGGTCATGGGGGGCCATGGAAGGCCTGGGCGTAGATGAGCTGGAAGAACTCTCATGGGAGGACAGGTCCAGTGGTGAAGAGGATGGACAGGAGCAGGGTCAAAGATGGACAGGGGATGTGGGGGTGAGCATTTGGCGTTGAGGACAATTCACTCTCGAGGGCCCCTGTAGACCAGATGCACACGGCCTCTCCAAGAAGACACCTGTGCTGCCCAGGAGGAAGCCTCCTCTCACCTGCGTTGGTCCCCCACCTTCCTTGGCACCCAACCATCTCCACTTCTGTCATTTAGGGGAGAACCCACCTCAAAGGGCAGGACCAGAGTTTGGGATCCTTCTCCTCTGGAACTTTGGGTGGTTCCCAAACTGTCACGGTTCACAACCGTGGTCAAGCTGATCTATTTCTCAGATAGGGAAACTGAGGCCTAGAGTGGAAGAAAGGACCTCGCTCCTTCAAGTTCAGCCACTTTCTGTGTGACCCTGGATGAGTCTCTCTCTGAACTTTCGTCTTTAAGATGGGGTCACTAAGCCTGCCTGAACTCAGGCTGGAGAGATAGCACAGGGGCGGCATGCAGCTAACCCCAACTCTCTCCTCAACACCCCAGATGGTCGCCTGAGCCCCACCAGGCGAGATATCTGAGCACAGAGCCAGGGAGTAAGTTCTGAGAACTGCCAGGGGAAGGCCCCAAACCATAAGTAAAAACAAAACAAAACATTGCTCCACACTCGCCTCCTGGCTCCGTCTCCTTGTGGATGCTGTCCTTGCTCTGACCTTGACTCTGATGCCGCCTTAGTCCCACAGCCTCTGTGTTGTCTTCCTTGGATTTGTTCCCTCAGATGCTGCATCCTAGCAACATGCCACACTTGGTGGGCCACGGCCCTCCGTGGGGCTGGCCTCATTTCCCTGCCATCCTCCACAGTTCTCAGAGACTTAGCCTCACTTTAAAAACACAGACGGGTGCTGTCCTGCAGGTGTTGAAAGGCTCTAAACCACTGGTCTGCCCCGTTGGTCATAGATGCTGGTCTGTGGGCTGGTGTGAAAGGCTGGAGAACTCTGCTCTAAGAGAACCTGGCCTAGCACAGCAGTCGCTCATGGGGCTACGGTGGCCCT
Organism: Cryptotis parvus; assembly: GCA_021461705.1. NCBI lineage: Eukaryota > Metazoa > Chordata > Mammalia > Eulipotyphla > Soricidae > Cryptotis > Cryptotis parvus. The sequence continues at coordinate 27,532 of JAJIBD010005222.1, read as the reverse complement.
TACTAGAAGATGAAGATAGGCATGTTCTGGATCAGGAGGTCTTGTCAATAGGTGGAGTCTACGCAAAACGTGTGGGAGTCAGAGGTTAGGTAAGACAGAGAAGGGAACAGTTTGCTAATAATCATTGAAAACAATAATACCAGCCTAGAACTGAGCATGAATATAGGCAAAGGGATACACATGATAACCTGTAAATGTATGTATTGCAAGCCACAATGTGAAGAGAAGGAAGAGAGAGAGAGACAGGGAGAGACACAGAGAGAGAAAGAGAGAGAGAAAGAGAGAGAAAGGAGATAAAGAACCTGCCATTGAGGCTGGCTGGGGAGGGGAGGGAATCGGGGACATTGGTGGTAGGAAATAGGCACCGGTGGAGGGATGGGTGCTGGAACACTGTATGACCGAAACCAAAACATGAACAGCTTTGTAATTGTATATCTCATGGTGGTATAATTAAATAGTTTTTAAAAAAGGAGAAAATAGAGGGTAAAAAAAAAAAAGAAAGGCATGTTCACTTCTAGCTTGCTCAGTAGATTGATACAATCTTTTCAATAATGAAGTAATATCTCATTTATAGTGAATGTATTACTTCTAGTGTGTTTTTTTCCTTTTTTGGGTCACACCTGGCGATGCTCAGAGGTTACTACTGGCTTTTCGCTCAAAAATTACTCCTGGCAGTGCTTCGGGGACCATATGGGATGCCGGGGATCAAACCCGGGCCAGTATGGGCCGGCTCTGTGCAAGGCAAATGCCCTACCCACTGGACTATCACTCTAGCCCCAAGTTCTTTCTTTTTTAAAACTATTTAAAACACTGGTTTAGAAAGTTATTTCTAGTACAGTTGTTTCAGGCATTCCATGTTCCAACATCAATCCCACTACCACTGGGATCTTCTCTCCACCTTCTTTTTTTTGATTTTTTGGGTCACACTGGCAATGCTCAGGGGTTCCTCCTGGCTCTGCACTCAGGAATTACTCCTGGCGGTGCTCAGGGGACCATATGGGATGCCGGGGATCAAACCCGGTCAGCATGGGCCGGCGGCGTGCAAGGGCAAACACCCTACCCGCTGGGCTATCGCTCTGGCCCCTTCTCTCCCACCTTTGTTGCCAATTTCCAACCCATCTTCCAAGCCTGCCCTGTTAATAGGCACAAAATGGTTTATTTTATATTGCTTGCAACAGCAAAGATGCTAATGGAATTATCAAAAAATACTTCAGTTAAAGAAAATTGTTATATCTCACAGTGCGGTCATTAAAGTCCTTGTCTGAGGATTTACTAAACTGTTGCTAGTTGAGCCTCTGTATTACTGTTTTTGTTTACTGAGCTCAGTGGGCTTCTGTGTTCCTGTCCCATCTCATTTGCTGTGCTCCCTCTGGGCCATCAGTGTTATGGAAGCTGGAAGGCCACACAGGCAGCTGCTCCCCCAGGAGCTACAGAATCTGTAAGACTGGGATGCTTCTTGGCCTGCTCCTCCCCTGGGGTCCCCGTGTTTTCAGCCCCAAAACCGGTGTGCCTTGAATTTCAGCGGCTTGACTAGCATCTCCTCTGAGATTAGTAGTGAAGCTGTGAAGTTGGGGTGTTGTTTACATGGCTGTGGGATGTGGATGTGGCTACTAGGGCTCCTGGCAGTAAAGGGTAGGGGAGAGCCCGGCCTCCCACTCTGAGAAGATCCCATAATCTTTAGCTTGAAAACCAGTGTCTATCTGGATGTTTAGTCAGTTTGGCACCAGCAGAGAATTGTATTATTTATGACAGGGAAGACATGATAAACAATAGCATCTGAATACAAAATAAAATTTAATGCAATATATTTTAGATGCCAGAGTTGAAAAATCATTTATGTAAATGAAAATAGGCATTAGATTATATAAAATGATTTGAATTTATTTATATAGGATAAAAGTATATAGCGACCAATCACCACAAATCGATTTTTATTGACTTTCTTTTCTTTCTTTCTTCTCTTTTTTCCTTTTTGGGTTATACCTGGTGATGCTCAGGGATTTCTCCTGGCTCTGCATAGAGGAATTACTCATGGCGGTGCTCAGGGGACTGTCGGGGAGCCACGGGGGTCCCCAAAACTGTCAGGGAACAAGTTTCCCTTTCATCTAAAGGACTGGCATCAGACGGACAAATCACGAGTCAGCTCAGTTTCAAAAGCCTTTACTAATTACCAAAAATAACACAAGCTCTGCTATTACAATCCGAGATAATGGGATTCCCTAGACCTCTAGCTCTTGGTCAGACTGCCAACCATGCAATCGGACCCAGGTCTCCCACCAAAGTGGATGGATATGCCCTCAGTCAGTCCTTTTATATATACCCGAAAGCCATAATCTTTTCTTCAGGGTGGGTTGCGTTAACAAAGATCAACGAATCAGCTTTTAGGTGTAGATGTTAGGTGGTGCCACACCCCTGGTTCAGGTCTAAACAAATGATAATGCCAGGGCCTAGTGTCTTTCTCTGAGATGATCTCTTATGCCAAACCATTGGAGAGAGAGGGCTGGAATAAAAGAAATACATCTTAATGGGTGTATATTCATGGGGGAGAATCACATCATAATTTCATGGACTTCATGCAATCTAGATGGTCCCCACAAGATCCTTCTTATTTTCACTCTGCATCAGGGTAATTCTGAGTGTCCTGTCCTCTGTTTACTGAAAGAATCATGCTCGCCTGTCTGAGGGAAAACTGGCTCGATCCCTCCTTTGATCTTGGCAAACTTGATAAATGGTAGTCTCAACTACCAAGAGCCAGGGTGGTGGTCTCCTGATAAATTCTAATTGTCCCACTCTGGAACCAGTGTGTGTGAAAGGAATTGTGCCCAATATAGATAGCATTGAAATCATAGTAGAGATTATGTGAGCATGTGGCAGGGATAGGTGGGTGGGGGCATATACCTGATGACGGCTCAGGGGTTTCTCCCTAGTTCTGCACTTGGGAGAACTCCTGGAAGTGCTCAGGTAGTTGTTGTTGTTGTTCTCCTCCTCCCCCCTCCTCCCTCCCCTCCCCCTCCTCCTCCTCCCTCCTCCTCCTCCTCCTCTTCTTCTTCTTCTTCTTCTTCTTCTTCTTCTTCTTCTTCTTCTTCTTCTTCTTCTTCTTCTTCTTCTTCTTCTCTTTTTGCTGCTGCTTCTGCTTCTTCTGCTTCTCCTTTTTCTTCTCCTTCTCTTGCACCTCCCCTCCTCCTCCTTCTACTCCTCCCTCCTCCTCCTCCTTCTCTGTCTTCCCTCCTCCCTTCTCCCCTTCCCTCTCCCTGCCCTTTACTCATTTCCTCCCTTCCTCCCTCCCTCTCCTCTTCCTCCCTCCTTCTCTCTTTTCATTCTTTCTTCTTCCCCCCTGACTGCTACCCCCCAACTCCCTCCCTCCACTAGCTCCTCACCATCATTCATTAAATGTGGCTACTTAATTTACCACTCACACCTATTTGGCTGTTACTAAAACCCAGAAATAACAGGTGTTGGCAAGCATGTGTAGAAATGGGAGCCTTTGCAATTTGTGGAATAGGAACGTAACATGGTTTACAGTCATGACAGAGGACGGTACGACAGTGCCTCCCAACTTAGACCTGGAATTGCCACATGGTCCCATGGTACTGTTTCTGAGCATCTACCCAGAGAACTGAAACCACAGCTGGAAGAGAGATTTATGTACCCACATTCACAGCAGTTTTGCTCCCAGTAGCCCAAAGGTTGTGGCAACCCCAGTATCTGATGACAGACAAATGGATAAACAAAGTATGATGTCTCCATACTCAAGAGTATTAATCAGCCTTTAGAAGGAAGGAATTCTGACAGGCTACAACCTGGAAAGACCACAGTCAGACTAAGTGAAAATTAGCCGGGACTGTGGGGTATCGTTCGATGCTACTTACATGTAAAATGTATAGAGACAGAAATTAGAAAGCTTGTTTCCAGGAGTTTTGGAGGGAATGGGAACAGCTCTGAGTGGGTGTGGAATCCGAGTTGTGACAGAAGAAAAAGTCGTGCAGATGGAAGGTGTTGATAGGCACCCAGAAAAACAAAAGGGCTCAATGCCCCAAAGCACACATTTTAAAAGTATAAAAGGTGCATTTTGGCAGGCCTCCTAGTGATTCTCAGCCCAGGGGTCAGTGGATCTGTGCCAGGGCCGGAAGACACGGAGATGCTGGCACCGTGGAGTCAGGGGTCACCCAGGCCTCTCAGGTTATGTTGGGGGCTTCAGAGCTGCACCTAGCAATACTTGGGGCCACATGGTACCAAAGATTGAAATAGGTTCAACTTTCTGCATGCACCATAACCCCTACACTACCTTGCCCCTAAAATAGGAATTTTGATATACGTGCTTTACCCCACAGGAAACGATCTGGCCATTCCACTTTCTAAGCTGCCTCAAGTTCATTGCTTGTCTCCATCACGTTTGCATTTTAGTGTAACTACTGGAGAATGTCCTCTTGGACATAATGTCCAAGAGTTAATGCCCCCCCATTAACTCAGCAGCCACAGTTCAACCTCATCTTAATCAATATTTTCTTATACTTTTTTTTTTTTTTTTTTGCTTTTTTGGGTAACATCCATCTGTGCTCAGGGTTACTCTTGGTTCTACACTCAGGAGTTACTCTCATATGGTGCTTTGGGGACCCTATGAGATGCTGGGGATCAAACCAATTTGGCCACATGCAAAGCAAATGCCCTAACTGCTGACTCAATTTTTCTTAAAATTTGAATCTGTTCATGTTATCCCCTCCGTAAAACCTTGTTTGGCTCCCTGTGCCTATGGGACTCATTTCAAACCTGACCTTTAAAACCCTCCCTGATCTGTCCCATCGACCTCTGAAGCATTTCCTTCTTCTGGTCCAGTGATCGCTCAAGTGCCCTGGCTGTAGCTCTGCTCCAGTGACTGCATGCTCCCAGTTGCTCCTGGCCTTGGTTGGTTCATAAGCCTGCACAGCGCTGCTCCAAACACACCGTCTCTTTTCTTCTTCAATTGGAACAAAGGCCCTGTCCCCCTTGAGAGACTTTGCCTCCTCTTAGAGCTCAGAGATAGCAGGAGGATAGTTAGTTAATCCCAGTTTACAGATAAGAAAAGCAGAGCTTCTGAATACATTGCCAGTAAGAGGAGCCGGGACCTCCGCAGAGGCTTCAGAACTAGTCAAGCAGGTGGAAGTCAGCAGAGGTATAAATAAGTAACAGGAATTTAGGGCGAAGGGATAGAGAGTTTAATGGTGGGGATTAAATATGGGAGAGAAGTCATCACATCACTAATTTAGAGGCCCCAACAGGCCTAAAGGCAACGTAAATTGCCTAAATTTCAGAGCAGGTTGAGATCAGAACTTAGCCACAATCAAAGGCAGTACGTGACAGTGTGAGGGGAGCAAGAGAGAGGAGAGTGAATGGAGGGAGAGAGAGATGAGAGTAGAGAAAGAGAGAAGAGAAAGGAAAAACCTATTGTCTAGACTCGGCCAACACAGCACATCATGCAGTTTAAGTGCACCAACTCGGTTCATTCTCCGGGACAAGGAGATTAGGGTTAGCGCCTCCACGATTGTATTCAGATGTAGAAATGGGGTTGTGAGTGGCTGCATGTATCCAGAGACACATGTGAGTAGTGAACAGCCATGCTTGAGGCCGGGTTGGACACCAAAGCTGGCATTCTCAACATTGTAGAGCCTCCGTGTGAGCCATAAGGTCTATAGCATGATCAAGGGCTGTAAACACCGAGAAACCTGGGTCAGGGAAGATGGCCAAGCTGGTTGCTAGGTACCGACTCATCCTGAGTGACCAGGTGTGCAAAGACTCCACCAACGAGAGCACGATTTTTGGGGTGCATGCTCGCCAGGTCAGAAGCACATGCTTACCTCCCAGACCTCGGTTTCCCCCACTTAGTGGCTGATCCCTAAGGTGCTCCCAGCCCTACATTCCCAACCTCCCTCCTCAGGCTCCTGGCTGAGGTTTGGTGGGGACAATCAGCGAGCCCCAACCTCCTCTCCAAGGTGTGAGCCATGCCGGGAAAGTGGAGCCAGCTGTCATGGCAACCCTGTGTTGCGAAATGACGTAATTGGAGTTCCAAACGTGTGAAATCAAATACAACATCCGCAAACACAGCCTTGGGGTCGGCATGGAAACCGTGGGGCACCAAGTTGGGGCGGGCACTCCCTACCCCCAAGCAGCTCGCCTGGCTCGGCCACAGCCACTCGGTGGCAGACACAGAGGGTACAAGCACCCCCTCCTCACCAGTTCTCCCCTTCCCTGGGGCCTCTTCAAGTCCCTCTGCTGCTGTCCCCGCTGTTCTTCCCCCTGCTTCTCTGGGAGGTGGAGTGAGCGGGTGTGGCAGATGGCAGCTTGAGCCCTCAGCAGATCCCAGGTCTTGTGGGGGACCAGGCTGCTGCATCTTGACTCAGACTTGCCCTTGATGTGAGCTATCACCCTTTCTCTCTCTGTCCCCTCTGTCCTTTCTTGGCCTTCCTGAAGGCCACCTGCAAACATGGGGTGCTGGAGACCTGGACTCTTGGCTGGGCTCTGTGACCTTATGCACGGGCCTTTCCGTGTGTGAATTTTGGTCTTATGCTCTGGAAAGTCAGAGCTCAGTCATCAGTTTCTTCCTAAGCGAGACCCCCTAGGCCATTGGCATCAGCTGGGTGCTAAGTTAGAGTGAAGCTTCTCCAACCATTCACCTTCTGTAATCCAGGGCGAGGGTCAGGAACCCAAGTCTGAACAGGCTCTCAGGTCACCGTGAGGGGTGCCCCAAACTAAATAGTCCCTGTGTCTTTACTGCCTGGCTTCTTCTTCTTTTCTTTTTTTAATCATACCATCCTGAGATACACAGTTACAAAGATGTTCATGATTGGGTTTCAGTCATACAGTGTACCATTGATTTTCACTCTTGACTTGGATGGGCTACCCTGGGGCTTCCTCTTTTTCATTCTTTTCCTAATGGAGGCAGAGCTTACCTGGCATGGCCTGTGGTGCTCAGTGCTTGGGAGTGGTGTGTGTGTGTGTGTGTGTGTGTGTGTGTGTGTGTGTGTGTGTGTGTCCGTGTGTGTGTGTGTGTGTGTGTGTGTGTGTGTGTGTGTTATAAAGGCAGGCCTGGGTCAGGCTTCTGCCTCGGCTGTGCTGAGTGTGTCCATTCTTTTTATTTATTGGGTAGCCGAGTAGCTGCTAGGCCAGGGCTGCTGTTCCTGATTTCCATCTCGCTCTCTCCCAATCATTCCATCAACAGCTCTTTCTGTTTCTTGTGCCAGTCCCTATGCCGGGACTTACCCCATACCAGTGAGGAGTGGTGCTGCCCTGTGTGTCCGGGGAAAGTCTGTGAGCAGAGGCTGATGGCACTGGTCTCTCCATGACATATGCAAGGGGGATCAGGAGCGAGGGTGGCACTGAGGACCCGTGGCTCTGTGGACCTGTGGCACACTGGAACCATCGAGAGCTTTGCGACTTGAATCATTTCCTGTTCCCAGTGCCTTTTATGGGGAGGGGCTCCCCCACCCCATTTTACAGTTGAGCATACTGAGGCTCAGGAAGTGACCAGGCCCACTGATTTCTCCTCAGTCAGTGCCCATTTGGGATGGAAACCCTCCGGGGCTCCACAAACCTTCTAGCCATCATCTCCTTCACTCTCCTTCTCCCCTCCCACTCTTCCCACACCACTTTCTCCAACTTCCTCATCTATTTTGTTTGTTTATTTTGGGCCACACTGGCGGTGCTCAGGAGTCACTCCTGGTGCTGCTCAGGGAACAAATAGGCTGCTGGGGATCGAACTTGGGTTGACTGCATGTAAGGCAAGTGCCCTAACCACTGTACTCTCACTTTGGTCCCTCCTCATCTATTTTTCATCAGAAGTTCAGAGAGAGTTTTCTGTGCAGTTGCCATGTCTTCAGTCACCCTCGGTCTTTACTCTCTGGGTCCTGTCCCTGCCCGTGCCAAGACCACCAGTACCTCTCTGGGGCCAACCCCAGCGGAGAGCAGCTCTTCATATGGTTGATGCGGGAGGTAGCTCCCCACTTCCGGCTGTTCACGCCCCTCCTGGCTTCTCTCCCCTGACTCCTCCTGGCTTCCCTTCATCTTTTAATTAACAGATTAAAGAGTGCCTATGTGTTGTGTGCCTGCTGCGGGCCTGCCTGCACTGCACCAGGTGGCTGTGTGGGGGCACTGAACCTCCAGGTGCCTGTCCTCTGGGTAGGAGGCACAGTGGGCACCCCTCCCCCCCACCATCTGCACCTCTCCTCTCTGCTGGATGCTGCTTTCCCCCACAGGCCAGCTCTCCTCTCTGAATGAGCCACATTAATCTCACCTGCTCTGAGTCTTGCACCCCAGCTGCAACCTGAGGAATCTTTAGCCCCCAGAGCAGAACATTTTGCTTTGGTTTTGGCTGTGCTTGGGGCTTACTCCTGGCTCTGCACTCAGGGATCAAGCCTGGCAGGGCTTGAAGGACCATATGCGATGCTGCGTTTCAAGCCTGGACTGGCCACAAGCAAGGAAAGCACCTTGCCTGTTGTGTTATTGCTCCAGCTCTGTCCCCAAGTCTGGAATATTTTGCAGTGAGCTCTGACTCAGATACCCAGATGCCACCTGGCTCTCATCTTCTGCCCACAACGCCTCTGGATGCTGGTATCCTCTTCGCTTTCTCCTCCATGGAGTTGCCTTGTGCTTTCTTGGTTCCATTAGTCAGACTGCAGCCACTCACTGTCTCACCTGCCCGACTCCTGCTAATCCTGTGAGAATCAGCCCAGGTCTCTACCCAGGAAGTCCTCCAGAATGGATCAAGTGACGGTTGCATGTGTTCTGTGGAGGGGTTCCATTTTGCTGTTGCAGATCCTTGAGCCCTGGGTCCATAAGAGCTTGAATCAAGGCCCATAAGAGCTCACAGTAAGGACAGAGGGGCCTAAGGTTACAATTAGAATTAGCAACACTAATTGGGCCTGCCACCCCACAGAGCCTCACAACAAGCCAGACCACCCCTTCCCTACTGCATGGGGCCCGCCATTTTCCACATCCCGACTTCCCTCTCGTCACAGCTCCACCCAGCAGACCAGACTATCACAGCCCGCCTCGCGCCGCTAGCGCGCGCGCAGTTCATCTATAAATGCTTTATTTAGAGGTGACTACAACAGTATGCCACCCGCACGGCAAGCCTCGCAAGCTGCTCGTGTAGTATTTGATATGCCAAATACCAGTAACATTTATATTAGGTCATTCCCGTGACCTAATATAATGGTTTGAGGCTCTTTATGTTCCTGGAGCAAGCGGATGCCTTTGGTGTACTAGCATGAGACAGGACATATGGAGATATTACTGGTGCCCGCTCTAGCAAATAGATGATTAACGGGAAGATTGTGATTGTGGATTGTGAACACTAATTGGGCCCGTGAACCTGAATTTCATTTCACAGTCTGTCCATGAGGGCGCAAGGCAGGGATGGCGTGAGTGAGGCTCCTTGGTGTGAGGCTGCAGGCCCTGATATCTGGGTGATTCTCTGTTCTGGATATTTGGGGTAAGTTTCATTTATTTATATTTTTCATATAGCAATGTCTTTTATTTTATAATTTATTTATTAATATTTTATTATACCACTGTGAGATATACAATTACAAAGCTGTTCATGTTTGGGTTTTGGTCATACAGTATTTCAACACCCATCCCTCCACCAGTGCCCATTTCCCACCACCAATGTCCCCGATTTGCTCCCCTCTCCCTAGCCTGTCTCTACGTCAGGTTCTTTATCTCTTTTTTTCTCTCTTTTTCTTTCTCTGTTTCTCTCTCTTCCTTCTCTTACACATTGAGGATTGCAATACATACATTTAGAGGTTATCATGTGTATCTTTTTTTGCCTGTATTCAATGCTCAGTTCTAGGCTGGTATTATCACTTTTGGACAATTATTAGCACACTGTTCCCTTCTCTGTCTTACCTAACCTCTGACTCCCACACGTCTGTGGTAGATTCCACCTTTGACAAGATCTCTTGACCCATGCTTTGCCTGACCTTGGATATTGGTATCATAATATATATATATATACATATACATATACATATACATATATATATATATATATCACTTGTCACTTGTATCACTTGTCTTCCCGCTCATCAATTTGTTCAAGCGGGCACCAGTAACATTCCATATGTCCTGTTACATGCTAGTGTAGCCCAAAAGGGCATCTACTCGCTCCAGGAACAGAAGAGCAAGCCTCAAACCATTCCCTTCAGGTCATGGGAATGAGATCTATAATTGTTACCATATATATATATATAATGCAGATAAATGCAGTCATTCTATATATGTCTTTATATATGGTATCACTTGATCACTTGACATCCCTGTATTCGTCGATTTGCTCAAGCGGGCACCAGTAATATTTCTATTTGACTCCTATCACGGACCAGTGTAGCCCAATGGCATCTGGTTGCTTCAGGAATACAAAGAGCCTCCAACTGTTAATTCAGGGTCTTGATGAGGAAGTCTGAATATATATATATATATATATATATATATATATGTATATGGTATATATGGTACCATACATATTATATATTTACTATATATGGTATATATAATACCATGTATATGGTATTATATATACCATATATAATATATATGGTATATATAATATATATACCATATATAATGCAGATAAATATAGTCATTCTATATCTGTCTTTTTCCTTCTGGCTAATTTCATTCAACATGATCCTCTCCATGTCTATCCATTTATAGGCAAATTTCAAAACTTCATTTTTCCTAACAGCTGCATAGTATTCTATTGTGTAGATGTACCACAGTTTCTTTATCCAGCAGTCATCAGTTCGCGGGCACTCTGGTTGTTTCCAGATTCTGGCTATTGTGAATAGTGCTGCTATGAAAATAAAAGTGCAGATGGTGTTTCCACTGTGTGTTTTTGGCTTTCCAGGGTATATTCCCAGGAGTGGTATGGCTGGCTCAAATAGGAAGTCAATGTCTAGTCTCTGGAGGAGTCCATGTTGTTTTCCAAAAAAAGGCTGTACCAGTTGACATTCCCACCAACAATGGATGAGAGTCCCCTTTTCCCCGCATCCACACCAGCACTTGTTGTTCTTGCTCTTTTGGATATGTGCCTGTCTCTGTGGTGTGAGATGATATCTCATTGTGGCAATGTCTTTTATTACACGTGAGTTTTTAACATCATTTTCTCCTTCCACAGATAGGCAAAAATAAGTGTACTAATATTTTAAATGTTGGAACTTGCAACCTTATATGTTGCCCAGAGAAGGTAAACTATTCCTAGGACATGCTTAGCCAGGAGGGCAGTTCATCAGCTGACTTCTGAGAACACGAAGACGAATATGACAGACCATCTCCTCTCCTGAGCCTCCATTTGATAACTCTTCTTTTGATCCGCTCAGCAGCACATCTCTTGCCAACCATCATTAAATGTCCAAGAAACATTCATCTCCATCTTCTGCTGCAGGAATCTGGGTGATTGGTTTCTTGGCTATCACCAGAAAATGTTTTGGTGCTTTAGGGACAATGTTGTGGAAAGCAAGACACAGGTCATCCTCATAAATGACTTTGGCCAAGATTTCCTTACAGATGTTCTTCCTGAAGGTGGTGTTGCGTCCAGAGCCCGGGTGACCTGAGTCTTGGCAGTCTCACTTCCGTCTCTGCCTCTTGCCTGCGCTGCTGCCGGGGAGAAGCTCACAAGGAGGGAGAAGCCCTGGGGGGGTAAATTTTCTGTGGGTGCAGGAGGCCAGGTCAGCAGATTGCACTTGTGCTCCGTTACTGGATGTGCATTCACGAAGTACCTCTGTGTGCTTGGCTCACAGTTACTTGGCCTCCCACACACAGATTTACTGCTTGTTGTCTTAGGGGAGGAGCCTGGAAGATTTTCTCAAACGTGGGTCCCAGGCATGGCACCTGGCCCCGTTCCTGAGTGCTGGCTGCTCAGAGGGCATGTGGTGAGCGTCTTGGTGGGGCCCTAGGGCTGCCTTGATTGGCGTTCCATGAAGGTGACTGGAACACCAAGGAAAAGCACTTGACTATGGTGTCCCTTATGGCTAGGAGCAGCTAGACTGGTGCCCTCTGGCTTTTTAAGGGCTCAGGAATCTGGTCGTCCTCTTGTGTCCCCCTGAATGGGGATCTGACTCCGGGGTGGTTCTGACACAGGCCCTGGTGATTCAGGCTTCAGTACGGGTGTTGAGAGGCGGTAAGGCATGAGGCGGCCACCCACTCAGACTTCATTCTTCTCTTGGAAAAAAATTGGGGTTCTTACTCTTTGGGGATGTAGCTTAAAGTCCTAAATGGTGAGAAATCACTGGATTATGCGCTGGCTCCCGCTTCATCTGTGCATGCTCACTTAACACTCTCAGCTGCCTTTTGAAGTCGGTACTACAAGCTCAGTTTTATTCATTTATTTATTTTTGAAGTAAGAACAGATTTTATTTGGAGGTTCTGAGGAAGGGGCAGGAAGAGGAAAGTGATAGAGAGAGTACACATCTCAGGAGGGAGACGCAGCGACACATGTGCTCGGGTATCACATGTTCTTGGTCACGTGGGCACAAAGCGCACATGGGCCGGGCATTCAAGTTCAGTTTTAGATGGGGTGTTTAAGTTCAGAGAAAAGAAGTTAATCCCCAGGTCCTGCAGTTAGTGAGAGGTAGAGCTGGGATTTGGGGGTCCAGCTGTCTGGCTCCAGAGTCCACGCTAACCAACCACAGGACTCCATGGTTCTCTTGACTGGCTTCCCATTACCTTGGAAATAAATTCAGTGTCCTTCCCTGAGTCCCAAATACGTGATCTCATCTTTGTCTCTATTGAGCCTCCAGCTCTGAGCCTTCTTCTGGCCCTAAACGCATTGCTATCAGATGCTATTTATTGGATGGAATAATCAAGTGTATCTATGATTTGAAGAATTCTCTTAAAAAATTAGAATTTCTATCATATGAGCAAAACAAACAGCTGGAAATACACAAAGTCACTGAAGGCACCTGAGAGCCACTTTGCAGGGCTTTGTTAGGGCTGACTTCAGCCATTTTAAGCATGTTCATTCCTTTTGCTTTCTTTTCTTTCTTCTTTAGGGTCACACCTGGCCATGCTCAGGACTTACTTCTGGTTTTGCACTCAGGGGTCATTCCTGGCTGTGCTTAGGGACCATATATGATACCAGAGATTAGACTTGGGTTGGCTGTATACAAGGCAAGCCACCCACCCACTGTATTATGTCTCCAGCCCCTTTATTTTTAGTTGTCGTCTTAGAAGTGAGCCCTTAGCAGTCAGTAGCTGAACTAACAGATCAGCAGCAGAGTAATCACATGGAGTTTCCCCTCCTGTGTCCTGGGTTCCTCATCCTTGTAAAGATTATAATAATGTTCCTCCGGGGGTCCCGAAGCAGCCGGATGAGACTTCGTCCATCACACTAGCCACCATTTTCGTTGTCCGGACGCTGGGAAACTGCCTCACGACCAGAGGAACAGAGCAAAACCAGTTCGAGCCCAGGTAGGCGGCTCCAAGAGGCGGGAATCACTGGGAAGTCGTCAGATGGAGGCGTGGTCGCCCCTTCCCCTCCATTTTGTTGAGCCTGGTGGCCCTGCCCAGGAGCTGCCCACGGGCCAGCATCCAGGGTCTTGCAGACGGCTGGGGAGGCTGAAACTCGGCTTGCGCCGGGCCTTAGCTGACCATGGAACCCCGAGGAGGGCAGATGGGCTTTGGGAGTGGGCCCGTCGCCTCCGGGGGTCCCGGAAGCAGCCGGATGAGACTCGCTCCATCACACTAGCCACCATTTTCGTTGTTCGGACGCTGGGAAACTGCCTCACGACCAGAGGAACAGAGCAAAACCAGTTTGAGCCCAGGTCGGCGTGGCCGCAAGCGGCTGTGCAAGGGCCACTAGGGTGGTGAAACAGTGATGTCTTTGGTGCACTGCATTCCACGAAGAGCAGGAAAGTTTGTTGGGAGGGAGATATAGAGAGGAAGGAAATGACATGCAGAGCCCGCCAGGTGGTTGGGGTGCGGGAGGGGGAGGGAGACGGGACATTGGTGATGGGAGATGGTTTTGGGTGGAGGGGTGCATGTTGGAACCCTGTGGAACCAAGACTCTACATGAGCATCTTTCAATTAAAAAAAAAAAAGGTGGAATCTACAACGGACATGTGGGAATCAGAGGTTAGGTGAGACAGAGAAGGGAACAGTGTGCTAATATTTGTCAAAAGTGATAATGCCATCCTAGAACTGAGCATTGAATATAGGAGAAAAGATATACATGATAATCTCTAAATGTATGTATTGCAATCCACAATGTGTAAGAGAAGAGAGAAAGAAAGAGAGAGAGAGAGGAGAGATAAAGAACTTGCCATAGAGGCAGGCTGGGGGAGGGGGAGGGAAGTGGGGACATTGGTGGTGGGAGATGGGCACTGGTGGAGGGATGGGTGCTGGAAGACTGTATGACGAAAAACCCAAACATGAACATCTTTGTAATTGTATATCACATGGTGGTGTAATAAAATATTTAAAAAAAGATTATAATAATGTTCACGGGCCTGTAGAAGATCATCTGAGTTGTATGCTCAGGGCTTGAGTAGATGCAGTATAAGAAGAAACTCCACTGTCGCTGCTACTACCAACAGGGAAACCTACCTGAACAGTGGGAACTAGGACCTCATCTCTGGGCTCAGCATGGTAAGAATATCCCATGTTGGTTTGGGGGTGAATATTGAATATTTGTAAGAAATTAGCATGAACGTTTTTGCTAAAAAGATTCAGTAGAAGCCCGCTATGTGTAACAAGTTCAGTAAGCAAAAAGAATAATGCAGATAGTCCACCGCGCATGTGACAGCTCAGTATAAAGGTCATTACTTTAGCAATACCATTCCGAGATATATGTTGTAATAAGCAATATAGACTTAGTTAAGCAATATAATTAGTGCCTGCTAAGGGAACAGGCATGGGGGGTGGGAAACGAGGGTCTTTGGTGGTGGTAAGGGCACACTGGTGTTTGTATATTGAATACTTGAAACGACTGTACTGTGAACAACGGTAAATCATGGTGTTTTAAAAAAAAGTTTTTTTTTTTTTTTAAAAAGGAAGAATATCCCATGTTCAAGGAAGAACATCAAAAGTGGGCCTGGGGCATTTCTTAGTTTTACCAAAGGGTGAATTTATGTTTGAGAAAGGAATCAAACCCCAATGTGATATTTATCTATGGTTTGACTATTCATTGGCTCGGGCTTCCCTCAGTCTCTCTTCTTGTGGGCTGGGGTGTGGCTTGGGACTGTAGAAGCTGGGACAAAGGGAAGTAGGAGCCCTGGCAAAAGCTGTGGACATGGGGAGTCAGATTCTTAGCCTTCTCCCAACACTGACAATGAGAAAGTCACTGACCATCCCCACGCAGACCTCTGTTCCATTGTCTCCAAGACTGAGATCTGGAGTTGTCATTCCAGGAACTGTGTGCAGATGAAATGGAACCACAGATAGAGGACTGAGTAGCTGGTCTGGCCCATCTGAAGACTGGAATAAATGGTGAATGCTGTTATTATAATTAGTACCAGGAATTTCTGCCAACACATTCCCAAGTGGGCATGTCCCCAGTCTGGTCAATCAGAACATTCCATCCCATGGACCACAGAGATTGGTTTAAAGATAGATAGTTGACCCAAACTTGGCCAATAAAACCAGGCTCTGGGACTCATATTGGAGCTCTTGGGAAAGAGAAGGCCTCATTCTGCAGGGAACTGGAGGCTGGCATGGAGCTGATGGTGAGCGCTGTGCCTCCATGAAGAGACGACTGCCCAGCTGAGGAGGAGGACTAGGATAACATTTCTTTCTGTTGGTTCTGTCAAACAGTTGAGCAAAGTAGATGTACATTTTGGTGCTCCACCAGCCGTCAATGAGCGCTCTGGTTGCTCCACCTTGCCAACATTTTGTCTGTTTTTGGTTACATGTTTGAACTTAAAATAATATCCCTTTGCGATTTTAAGATGGTCATTGGGTGGTCTTTGTGGTAAAGGAGTAGCACATTTCTTCTGCTTTTATACGTTGCATTGTTGTCTTTTCCCTTTTGATTTGTAGAGTTATTTATATTTTCTGGATGTAAGTTATTTGTTAGGCTGAATTATTGCAAATATTCAATAGATTTGGTTAGACTTGGATATTATGTATTTCTCCTCAGCTCTTATGGTTATATTTTCTTTAAAATTAAAAAAATTACATAAAAATTTTATTTACTTGTTGGTTCTTGGGTCACAGCCACTGGTGCTCAGATCTTAATCTCGGCTCTGTGCCCAGGCATCACCCTTGGTGGGCCAGGGGACCATACAGGGTGCCGGAGAGAGAAATTGGGTCTGCCACTTACAAGGCAAGCCATGTCTGTTGTACTATCATTCCAGCCTGCTTAGGTTGTGTTTACACTTAAGATATCTTTCAATAATAATTATTCATTTGGTTTTTGAGCCCTGAGTATGGCTTTTGGACCACATTCAGGGATTACGCCTGGCTTTTGTGCTTAATGGTCACTTCCAGTGGGAACTGGTGACAGGGATTGAATCTGGATCAGTCACATGCATGGTAAGCACTTTACCTGCCATACTATATCTCTGGCCAAATAAACATACATTTTAAATCTAATTGTACTCAGATATTTTAAATATTTTTGTTTTGGGGTCATATCTGGCTGTGCTCAGGGGTTACTCCTGGCTCGCCACTCAGGAATCACTCCGGTGGGCTTGTGGAACCATATGGGATACTGGGGATTAAACCTGGGACAGCTGCACCTTACTCACTGTACTATCTCTCCAGACCCAGAACTTCCCAGTCAGCTTCAGGACAACTGTCCTCCCCACTTCTGGGCTTGGCCGATGCTGGCAATTCCTAGGAGCAGATGTCATCTCGCATGAGCTGGAGCCCTGCAGTGCTGGTTGTGACAGGGAGGTGGTGGTTGGAACTAATGCCCTTTGAGGGTGCCTCCACCCCAGGCTCCCTGTGCTGGAATGAGGAAGGCTTATACCTGTATCAGGTATTTCTAGATGGTTTGGGGTCGTGGCAGCTGTGTCAAATGTCAGATCTTCTGCTCTAAGGTCTCTTTGTATACTGCCCTCCAACCTACCTCTTGAGAGTGAACCAAGAGGGACTGACCTTTTGTGGATATCTCCTGGGCTTCCTGCATGTAGAAAGTGAGAAAACACGAATAGGAAGAGCCCATGAGACTACACACCCAGCAGGCTTGGTGTGTGGGCTGTGGACACCAGGTCCAGGTCACCAGCAGGATTCTTATGCAGTCATGGAGGTGGGAGGCAGCAGAGAAGGTGTGTGTGTGTGTGTGTGTGTGTGTGTGTGTGTGTGTGTGTGACCAGTGCTGGTGAGTTCTGGTCACTGTGACCTCAAAGTTTTCCTCCCGCCTGCTCATTAATCAAAGTTTGACCCCCCTTGCCAGCTGTATGACATTTACCAATATATACAACTCTTTGTTTTTTTTTTTTTGCTTTTTTTGGGTCACACCCGGCAATACTCAGGGGTTTCTCCTGGCTCTGCACTCAGGAATTACTCCTGGCAGTGCTCAGGGGACCATATGGGATGCCGAGATCGAACCCAGGCTGGCATGGGCCAGCTGTGTGCAAGGCAAACGCCCCTACCCACTGGACAATATGCACAACTCTTTAAACTTAATGTCCTCTTCTACAAAAAGCAGGCAAAATACCTCTTCCTAAAGCAAAGGTTACAATAATCTTTAAAAATAGAAATAATAATAAATGATGATAATAATAAAATAGGGGAGATTCCTTTTTAGATTAATAGACTTTTTAAAAACATTTTTTTTTTTTTTTGCTTTTTGGGTCACACTCGGCAATGCTCTGGGGCTGCTCCTGGCTCTGCACTCAGGAATTACTCCTGGCGATGCTCGGAGGACCATATGGGATGCCGGGGATCGAACCCAGGCCGGCACAGGCCGGCTCGCAAGGCAAAACGCCCTACCCGCTGGGCTATCGCTCCGGCCCCTAAAAACATTTTAACATTTTAAGTTAATAAGCTGGTTTCTGCTCTGCCGGGTGTACCTGTGTCCCGTGGTCAGGAAAATAAACATTTCTGTTACTTGATTTGGCATATCGAACACGAGAACACGAGAACATAAGAAAACCTGAGCAATAATACAGTTTCTATATACAACTCCAGCGCAAGCATGCACGCACACACACACACACACATACTCACTCTCACACACAATTCCCTATTTTTCATTTTTTTTTGGGGTTTTGGCCCACACCCAGTGGTGCTCAGGGGATGTTCCTAGTTCTGTGCTCAGGGGTCACTCCTGGCAGTGCTCAGTGATGTAGTGCTGGGGTAATAGGGTCCAAAGCATTCAAGGCAAGGACTTAACCTATATGCTACCTTAACCCTTCTCAAAGTATTTTTAGCTTTGCATTTTGCATTCTGAGTTAACTTTTTTTGGTGTGTGTAATATCTGGGTCTAGACTCTTTTCCATGTTGAATGTTCAGTGTTTCCAACACTATTTGTTGAAAAGACTCTTTTGTCTCAATGGAACTACTTCTGCTCCTTTGTAAAAGATCAGTTGATAACAATGTGTGAGCGACCATCTCTCCCTTCCTGCCTCACATAAGCCACCCGTGAGGCCTACTCTACATCATTTTGGCGACCACAGCAGGATGTTGTAGTGAGGAGTTCCCTCAGAAGGAGGTTATCTGTGAAAAATCCACTGAGATGGGCCTCAGGATACAGGGACAGAGTTGCTATCGGCTCTCCCTATGCCCAGCTGATCATGAGGCACCCAGGAGGGAAGGCGGGTTCTAGACCCAGCCCGCCATCCCAGCAGAGCCTTGCAAGAAGCCAGAGGGAACCCCTATACCATGAGGGTCACCATTTTCAACATCTGGACTCCACAGATTATCAGAGCTCCACCCAGCAGAAAGGCTGATCACAAGCCCGGCTTGTCAGAGTCCTACCCTACAGCAGTCTATTTCAAGCCCAGGTATGCCTGATCCAGAGACTCAGATCCACAGGGCAGAACTGCTACTGACTCAGCTGATCATGAAGTGCCCAGGAGGGAAGGCAGGTTCCAGCTCTGGGCCACCATCCCAGCAGAGCCTCACGAGAAGCCAGAGGAACCTCCACACCATGAGGGGCGCCATTTTTCACATGCAGACTTCACAGCTCATCAGAGCTCTACCCAGCAGAAAAACTGATCTTTTCTTTCTTGCGCAGCATTTTGTGGCTGCACAGTTCATCAATAAATGCACAAGATGAGAGCCAACTACAAGAGTATCCCACTCGCACGGCAGAGCCTGGCAAGCCACCCTGTAGTATTTGATATGCCAAAAACCAGTAACTATTATAGACCTCATTCCCATGACCTGAAGAATGGTTTGAGGCTCTTCATGTTCCTGGAGTGAGCAGATGCCCTTGTATTATACTAGCATGTGACAGGTCGTATGAAGATGTTACTGGTGTCTACTCGAGCAAATTGATGAACAAGGGGAAGAAAAGTGACAAGTGATACAAGTGATCATTTCCCCCTCTGTTTTATTCCATTCATATATTTATCTATTTCTTTTTGCTAATATTATACTTTCTTAGTGTAGCTTTATAAGTCTTGAAATAAAATAATGTTTATGCCCTATTTTCTGGGTTTGTTCCTTATTGTTGTTTTTTGTTTTTAAATCATACCTGACAATGTTCAGGGGTTACTCCTGTCTCTGCACTCAAGAATTACTCCTGGTGATGCTTGGGGGACTATATGGATGCCAGGAATCAAACCAAGTTGGCTGCGTGTGAGGTAAGTGCCTTACCTGCTATACTATCTCTCTAGGCCCCTGAGTTTGTTCTTATTCACTATATTGTTGCTTGTTCTTGAAATTTTGCCTTTCTATATAAATTTTAGTTTGTTGATATCTAAAAATGTTCCTTGCTGGGATTTTTTATTGAGCATGTGCTAAATCAGTACATGTAGAATTATATAGCATTATGGGTTATTCTTGCTTGTGAAGATGAACAATCTTTCTATTCATTTAGGTCTTCTTTAATGTTTTCTTTGATTTTTTGGGTAGTTTTTCCTCATATATATCTTGAATATAATTTTTAGATTTATTGTTTGCCATTTCTTTTTTGGTACTAATCTAAATGGCATTATATATTTAAATTTTATTTAAGATTTATTTTTGTCACATCCTGCACTGCTTAGGGTTTACTCCCAGCCGTGGACTCAGGAACTACACCTGACAGTGCTCGGGGACCATATGGGATGCCGAGGATCAAACCCAGGTCGGCAGCATGCAAGACAAATGCTCTACCTGCTATGCTATTGCTCTGGCCCTATTTAAGATTTTTTCAATTAGCAATAATCGTATCTTAGAAAAACCTTATTGGCTACGATACTGCCATTTCACAAAGCTATTATTTAAGATTTTTATTATAGTAAAATAATAACATGGTTATAACAGTGCTTAAATTCATAGTAAAACTTTGTATTTTAAGTTTGAAAATTCGAATTGTTCATTGCTGGTGCAAGAAAACCAATTCACTTTAGTATGTATGTTAATCTTATAACCCACAATCTTGCTGTAATCCCTTGCTTTAAGAGTTATAGGAGTTTCTTGTCTGTTCCTTGAGACTTCAATTATTTAGGTCTTTAGACCACACCTGGTTGTGTCCAGGGGTTACTCCTGGTTCTGTGCTCGAGGATTACTCCTGGCATGCTTGAGGGCTGTGAGTGAACCTGGGTCAGCAGCAAGCGAAACAGGCACTTAATCTCTGTACGATCTCTCTGGCCCTCTTTGATATTTTCAACATTGAGAGACATGCCATCTGAAAGAGATGATATTTTATCACGATCACGATCTTCCCGTTGATCATCTATTTGCTAGAGCGGGCACCAGTAATATCTCCATATGTCCTGTCTCATGCCAGTAGAGCCAGGGGCATCAGCTTGCTACAGGAACATAAAGAGCCTCAAAACCATTATATTAGGTCATGGGAATGACCTAATATAATTGTTACTGGAATTTGGCATATCATATACAACACGAGAAGCTTGCCAGGCTTGTCGAGTGGGAGGCAAACTCTTTTAAACACCTCCAAATAAAGCATTTATTGATGAACCAGCGGCCGCAAGCTGGGCTGTGATGGGCTGGTCTGCTGGGTGGAGTTCTGACGAGAGGGAAGTCCAGAAGTGTTAAATGGCGGCGCCCGTGGAGTGAGGAGTGGTGGTCTGGCTTGTTGTGAGGCTCTGCCGAGGTGGTGGGCCAGGGCTAGAACCCGCCATGCCTCCCGACTGCCTCATGAACGGCTTTGCACAGGGAGAGCAAGGAACAGGAGCAAGGGAACAGCTCTGCCCCATGTGTGAGAGTCTCTGGACCAGCATACCTGGGCCGGATTGAGGAAAAAAGCTGCGGCAGGGTGGGTGTCGGTGATCCGGGCTGTGATGGGCTGGTCTGCTGGGTGGAGTTCTGACGAGAGGGAAGTCCAGAAGTGGAAAATGGCGGCTTCCTAATATGCATGCCTTTATTTCCATTTTTTTGTCTTCCCTCTTTTAGCTGACATTCCCATATAATGTTGAATAAATGTGAAGTGGTATCTCCTTTGACTTGCTCGCCATCTTAATGGGGAAGCATTCAGTTTTTCATAATTAAATATGATGTTATCTGTAGGTTTCTGTAATTCTTCACCAAGTAACAGCAATTTCTTTCTATTCATGTTTGATCAGATTTTAAAATAGGTAGATGGGGGACTGGAAAACAAACCCAGGCTCTCAACAGAGGGGCATGAATTCTACTTCTGAGCTATATTCCTGGTCCTAAAATAACTTTTTTAAAAAATTTTTTAAATTTTTTTTTCAGTATCATTCTTTGCTTTTATTTTATTTTTTTTTTTAAATATTTTATTACACCGCCATGTGATATACAATTACAAAGATGTTCATGTTTTGGGTTTCAGTCATACAGTCTTCCAGCACCCATCCCTCCACCAGTGCCCATCTCCCACCACCAATGTCCCCACTTCCCTCCCCCTCCCCAGCCTGCCTCTATGGCAAGTTCTTTATCTCTTCTCTCTCTCTCTTTCTTTCTCTCTTCTCTTACACATTGTGGATTGCAATACATACATTTAGAGATTATCATGTATATCTTTTCTCCTATATTCAATGCTCAGTTCTAGGCTGGCATTATCACTTTTGACAAATATTAGCACACTGTTCCCTTCTCTGTCTCACCTAACCTCTGATTCCCACATGTCCGTGGTAGATTCCACCTTTTTTTTTTAATTGAAAGATGCTCATTTACAGTCTTGGTTCCACAGGGTTCCAACACGCACCCTCCACCCAAACCCATCTCCCATCACCAATGTCCCGTCTCCCTCCCCCCCCCACTTCTAACCACCTGGCGGGCTCTGCATGTCATTTCCTTCCTCTCTATATCTCCCTCCCAACAAACTTTCCTGCTCTTCGTGGAATGCAGCGCACCAAAAAGACATCACTGTTTCACCACCTAGTGGCCCGCACAGCCGCCGGCCGCGCCGACCTGGGCTCAAACTGGTTTTGCTCTCGTTCCTCTGGTCGTGAGGCAGTTTCCCAGCGTCCGGACAACAACTAGCCACATGGTGGCTAGTGTGATGGACAAGTCTCATCCGGCTGCTTCCGGGACCCCCGAGGCGACGGGCCCACTCCCAAAGCCCATCTGCCCTCCCTCGGGGGTTCCATGGTCAGCTAAGGCCGGGGCGAGCCGGAGTTTCCAGCCTCCCCAGCCGTCTGCAAGACCCTGGATGCTGGCCCGTGGGCAGCTCCTGGGCAGGGCCACCAGGCTCGACAAAATGGAGGGGGATAGAATAACTTTTTAAAACAGTGACTGGGTGTTGAATTTTGTCAGATGTGTATTTCTCAGTGTTTAGAGTTTTCAGAGGGTTAAGTGAGATAAAATATCAGCAGCACAGGGGCCAGTGTGTGGAAGAATACTCACTATGTTATAATTGAGAGGCGGCAATGCAGTCAGACACGCACCCCAGAGCCAGGTGGTCAGTGTTTAGCCTTGACCCACAACATACACGCTGGGTGACCTGCAGTAAGTTACTATCCTATGTTTCTTTTCTTGTTTTATTTTGTTTTTGGGTCACATCTGGTGAGGTTTAGGGGTTACCTGGCTTTGCACTCAGGGAATCACTCCTGTTGGTGCAGGGGCCATAGAGGATGCTGGGGATCACACCTGTGTTGACCATGTGCAGGGCAAGGCCCTTACCTGCTGTACTACCCTCTCCAGCCCCTTAACCTCTATTCTTTATTTCAGTTTCTTCATCTTTAAAATAGGAGTGATAATTGTATCTTCTTCATAGAATTACTTGCAGAGGAAACCAGTGAGTATTTCTAAATTGTTTATTAGAGAAAAACATGTTTTTCTCTAATATTTTATGTTTCCTTCCAAATATTTTTTTGACTGGAGAGAGAGTATAGTGGGGAAGGCAGTTGTCCTATATGCCAACTCCATGGTTCATTTCCTCAGCTCTGCATGTGGTCACTGAGCACCAAGCCAGGAGTAAACCCCTGAGCACAGCCGGTATGGAACCTCACAACCCCCCACTCCCACCAAAGAGCAGAACCTGGCATTTAGTAAGTGCTGTACATGTATTACTATTTCAAAAATCAGTATTTCTAATGATATTTATCTCATCCAGCTGTTTACATATCCAAGAAGCAGTTGAAAACATGGTCAGGTGGCCTAAATTTGGGTTCCAGCTTTGTTACTTACTGGTTTATGATACTGAACAAAGGGACATAAACTATGTCTCAAGTTTTAAATTTGTGAGTAACTGACTACATTATAAAGTTTCTGTATGGTTTCACTTATCATATATGTAAAGAGATTAGAAAATACTTGACTAGAACCTGTTGGTTGTTATGTTCTTTCTGGAGGCTAATGTCTTTTCAAGGCTCCATCTCTGGCTGGGTGAGCCAGAGACTATGTGTGGAGGAGCATAAACCCAGGAGTCAGGGCTGGCGAGGGATTCAGACTGCAGCTCAGAGATGGGATGTTAGGTTGCTAATTTAGGAGCTTAGCATGAGGTCGTGAGCTCTTACCGCTTCTGGTGATGCTCAGGCAGGGCCTGTTGGCCTGTGGTTGAGTGAAGCAGAAGCTCTCATCTTGTTTGAGAGTCTGGGAAATGGGGTTTTATTTATTCAGTTATTTATTCAGTTATTTGTTTGTTTGTTTGTTTATCTATTTATTTATCTATTTATTTATTTATTTATTTATTTATTTATTTATTTATTTATTTATTTATTTATTTGCTTTTTTGGGTCACACCCGGCTCTGCACTCAGAAATCACTCCTGGCGGTGCTCGGGGACCATATGGGATACCGGAAATCGAACCCGGGCTGGCATGAGCCGGCCGCTTGCAAGGCAAACGCCCTACCCGCTGGGCTATCGCTCCGGTCCCAGGGAAATGGGGGTTTTAGAGGATGGATGATGGGACTTAGAAGATGACTGTGAGGATGAAGCGCTAAGGGTATGAGAAGGTGCTTGTGTATTGGATCGGAGCAGGCACTGATAGTATTCTTCCAGCTTTAATCAGAGTTCGTCCACTTGTATGTTTTATTTGTGTGTTTGGGGCCACTCCTGGCAGTGTTTAAGACTTTCTTTGGTCTGTGTTCAAAGTACCCCTAGAGCGTACTTTGAGGACCCAGTGGGGTACTGGGGGGGTTGAACCTAATCAGTGTGCAAAAGTGCTTCCTACCCACTGTACTGTCTTTTGGCCCCACTTTGAATCTTTTTCTTTTGTTTTCTTTTAAAATTTAACTTTTTCCTTTTTTTTTTTTTTGCTTTTTGGGTCACACCCGGCAATGCTCAGGGGTTACTCCTGGCTCTGCACTCAGGAATCACTCCTGGCAGTGCTCGGGGACCATATGGGATGCCAGGGATCGAACCCAGGGCCGAGAGAGGCCGGCCGCAGCGTGCAAGGCAAACACCCTACCCGCTGGGCTATCGCTCCGGCCCCTCCTTTTTTTTTTTTAAATAAATTTAAAATTTTGTGTCTGTTTAATGCTTTGAGATTCTAGAGACAATATATTTGGGAAGTAAGATACAGAGTCCCTGTCATGAAGAGCCATTTGAAATCTTATAGTCCATTCCACCTTTTTTTTGACAGCAGGGGATTTTTTCAATTATTTTTTTTCTTTTTTGAGTCACACCCAGCAGTGCTCAGGGGTTACTCCCTGGCTCTGCACTCAGGACTTACTCCTGGCACTGTGTGGGGGACCATATGGGATGCTGGGGATTGAACCTGGGTCAGCTGCGTGCAAGGCAAATGCCCTACCGCTGTGCTATCACTCTGGCCCTATTTTCCAATTTTAAAAAAAAAAAATTTCACAGTACTGGGGGCTGGAACACTTGAAGCATGCAGCCTAAGCCACTGAGTCCCCCTCCCCAGCTAGCAAGGGGAAGTCAAGGTTACTAGAGAGAAAATAATTTTTGAAAATCATCCAGCGTGTTTGCAGGGAAGATGTGGTACTAAATAACCGAGACTCTTGACTCCTGTTCCAGTGCTCACTTTCTCAGGCCTCCTGGCTCTTCATATGACTGCCATTCCCAGCCTCGGGTGGGCACTTTGCCCCCTTAGGTCCTACATATAGTTGATAACATGAGCTCTAGCTTTGCTTGAGTTCAGATTCTTAGAGTAGAATATGCACAGCCTGTTTCCTCCATTGGGCCAAAGCTCAGGGTTTATCCCAAAAAGTGGCCCAATTGGTGATTTGTCTAGATCTCTCTTGCTGCTGGGTAGGAGATGAGCTGGAGGGGAAGAGGCACTATGTGGACAACCTGGCTGATGGACTGTCTAGTTAATAAGTGTTGGGGCTGGACTGGGAAAATGACTGTGATAGAGAAAGAAAGGGATGTTATAGGGCAGAATTTATAGGACCTTGTGGATATAAAAAAGAAGGGTGAGGAGGAAGAATCAAGGACACTGCTTGATTTTAACTATTTGGTTAGTTCAATCAGAGAGGTTGGCCAAATGTGGACTGTTGCCTATTTTATTTTTTTTTTTTTATTTTATTTATTTATTTTTTTTTTTTTGCTTTTTGGGTCACACCTGGCAATGCTCAGGGGCCTCTCCTGGCTCTGCACTCAGGAATCACTCCTGGACATGCTCAAGGGACCATATAGGATGCCGGGGATCGAACCTGGCCGGGATGGGCCGCTAGCAAGTGCAAGGCAAACACCCTACCCACTGGGCTATCGCTCTGCCCCTGTTGCCTATTTTATAAATAAAGTTTTATTGGAACTCAGCAATACCATTCACTTAGGTGTTGTCTGTGACTGGTTTTATCCTATATTGCAGTGGAGTGGTGTGAGCAGAAATCATGAGGTTCTCAAAGCTTACTTTTATTATCTGGATGTTTATTTGTTTTTTTTGGCCATACCCACTGATGGTGTACAGGAGGCTTACTCCTGGCTCTGTACTCAGGGATCAGTTTTGTGGACTTGGGGAGATCAACATAGGGTGCTGGGGATTGAATGGGGCTTGGTTACATGCAAAGCAGACACCCCTACCACTCTGGCCCCAATGTATTTGGACCTTTAAAGACCAGTTTGCAGAACCCTGACTTAAGTAAGTTGTTTAATTCATACAATATTTATATAAAAAGAATCAGTTAAAAAACAGTACTGTGACTAAATCCACAATTGCCAATCCATCTACCCACCCACTGCCAATCCCCTCCGCCCATTCACCAACCCACCCACCCGCCAATCCATCATCCATTCATACATCCCTTCACCATCTCTCCCTCCTTCCCTCCACTCCCACCCACCCACCATCCATACATACATCTACTCACCCAGACATCCCTCTTCCTTGCTCCTACTGCCCTCCTCAGTCTATTTCCTGGCCACTCTTTTGGGTAGCCTGGACAGCTTGCTGTAGCCCAATAACCGGCTGAGAGCATCTGGTTTCTGTGGGCAGCATCTTGCAGACAGATGCTCTCACCAAATCAGCACAGGATCGTGCTAGGGATGGGTAGCAATCTGGATAATGCCACTGCTTGGCTCCACCATGAGGCCTTCTTGAGCCAGTTCTGGCCTCTGGCTGCTCAGACTAATAGGTTTTTTGGGGTAATCACATTTACTACCTTAATCTCTTCTCAGACATGCGATTACTTACTCCAAATGATAGTCCCTTGAGCTTGGCATTTCCTATAACTCCATTGTAGAGATCAAGAAAAGCAAGATCCGGGAAGTGTTTTGGCCTTAAGTAAAGGGAAGAAGGCAGCCCTCATCGTGGTCAGAACTTCGAAGAGGTGCCTTGTGGTTCCACTTCCTCATCCCTTGAAGATTTAGGGAGTACAACAGAAGGCTGATCCCTTGGGCCAGAACCCCGCCGACCTCCCGGACTATCTGGCACTCCTCTCCTGCTTTGGTCCTAAGCCGGGGTTACAGATGTCTCTGGACAGTGGGGAATGCAGCTTCGCAGCAGTAATTGGTTTATTCCTGAGGTCAGCAGTATAAATAGTAGAAAAATGTATTCCTGTTCCAAGCCAAATAAGCAAGTGGCAGCCAGTTGGCTAGGCGCCATTGATAGGATTTCAGTTGTGTGTGTGTGTGTGTGTG